>VKKT01000062.1:102247-112670 GCA_008038995.1 Haliotis laevigata
TAAGGCAGAACATACCTGCTTAGTAAACTTACTCAATGACATAATACTTAGGTGAGTAAAATTACTGAAATACGCACATATTTGAAAGCAGTGGGTAACGGAAAATGAAATACCCACTCAACATTCATAATACCCACTCCAAAAACATACAGTGGGTACAGTACCCACATGAGCTAAATCTTATCGGGAGCTCTGCAAAAAGTGATTTTGTCTGAAAATACTAACGGTATTGTCGTAGCATAATCATTTGTGACATCACGAACTTAATGACGTCACGTAACATAAATGTGTTCATATAACGAAACTTTGAAAATGGCCGGTCGCTAACAGTTAAAATGGCCCGAACTTCCCACTCAATTTCAAGTAAAACTATATTGCTCATAAATACTGAAGGAATAACATTTAGTGGTCAAACATTCACTTTCCTCTGTGGACAAAATGACACTTATCGGTGGATCCTCGCTCTAATTGACTTGATATGACCGTATTGTTTTGATATGACATCGTACTATTACACAGCGACAAAGTACGTGAAGATCCCTCTATAAAAATCACTACCTATGTTTACGAGAAACGTGTATTTTTTCACTTTATCGAAAACACCTATTAAAATTATTATTTGAAAGAGTTCCTGATAATCATCTGATAAAGTCGGACTTGTACAATGAACTCTGTTTTCAGCAGAGATTCATGATTATGGATTTAGTTGTGTTGGTGTATTGTTTCAAGTAAGTTTGTTTTGACATTCAGTGAATAACACTTTTATACCTACATAGTCAGTTTCAAATAAAATGCAATGGAATTGGATACCATTGAAATCCACAACGATGACAACGGAAACCTATTTTAATACCTAGTTCATGATATGCTATGTACCAGATTATCGTAAAACAATAGCTTTATGTTTGTCCGTCTTTTCGCAGTAAAAATAATTAATATAAATCAGGTTTCAAGAAATAAACTTGGTCATATGATCAGGTGATTAATAACTCATTCGTTTGAAATCCAATGGTATTGTCAATGAAAAGGATATGAACATACTCTAATATCGCGTGTGGCAAAAATAGTTTGAAATGAACAGGAAATAGTTTGGAATGTTTTTCTACAGTTGACCACAGTTTATAGTTGTCATCCAATATACCCAGAGATAGGACCACGTGTGTGTACAAGTTACAAATACCTTAAGCGTTTTGCGTACGTTACAACTGAGAGTATCATAACGTAGATATATTCATGTGGACAAATGAATGACAAAAATGATCCTAATCGCTTTCCAGTCATAAATACTATGTTGAAACATACCAGAACATAGAGCAGTGATAACTCATGATAAATTGGCCAAACGAAAATGAATGTGTTGCTTAAATCATAAAGAAATATATCAAACAGTCTAACCTAATTTAAATTCCCTTGAAAAAAGAATGAACAGTCATTGAATCAATATTTATAAAATGTAACATACGACAGAAACCATTTATAATCACGACATCTGTACTCGGAGCAGTGTTCAGTATTCAGGTCTGACCGTAACATAAAGATGTGTTAATGACTTACGATCAGCTATATGCTAGCGATGGGGAGAGGGTACAGTGTCCCATTAGTAACCCCCCGTTACATTTCACGTCATGTCACGCAACATGTACGTTGTCAAACATGACACATAATTTCAAGACATATATCATTATCAAAGTCGTATTCAAGAAAAGTGTTCCCACAGGAAGAAGCTGAAAAACTGTTTACGTGAAATCAAGCAAAGATTCTGACCTGTATTGTAAGACTAAGGCTGTCAGGGCGTGGTATCTGTACCTCATCCACCTCCGTACTGAAGGACACACTCTTGCTGGGGGATGGAGACGGGTTGGGGGACAGGCAGGGACGGGCCACCGTTTCAGCGCTGCGACTCATGGGGGTCATGGTAGCAGGGAAGGATGGGGTCTGTGGAGACATGGTTGGGGCAGACGCTCGTCGGAAGCGGGTATCTTTGGCATTGTTCTTAGGTGCCGCTCTGACGGGTCCACCGGACCGGCGCCGGTTTTTCCGAACTATAGTTCCGGTACGGCCAAGCATTGACATGGTCTGTTTGGCACCAGTGTGGATATAGAAAGCCGTTTTGATGGAATGTATCAAGCAGGACTCACGAAACTAAGCGAAAGTCAGAAAATCAGCACCCACATAATTCCTCAAGAAACATATGCTACATATTCACAATCCAGTCTGTCCGTTATGTCCGTATTCAGGAATTCTCTCCAGATTACCCACATAGGTTCACAACGACATAAGACACTACACCTTTTTCACGTATGTAGTTGAAACGCAAGAGTGTGTCTACATTCTACAACCACTGAGCACGCTAGTATTACTCACATGATGGAAACGGGCAGCATGTTCGTGTGTGACACATGCCTGTCGTGGTTTCAGTTCCTATGTAGGAGGGATCTAGAAACCTTCACTGAGTCAAGTTGTGGACAGGAATGAAAATAAACCACAAGGTCACTATGTATTCTCATTACGAAACGTGACATGATCAAGAACTCCCACATCGTCTAGTTATCCACACTGTTTCTCGGAGTCAGCCTTCTATTAAAGTCGTATACCAAATTATCCTGAAACAAAACGACTTGACTATATCCTTTCAGATGCAACGGAAGTCGTCAGCTTGTGTCAACGTGTAATGTATCAACAGACTTGAATTAAATTGTAGTTTTCCATGTTGAAACGTGGGTATCAGTGATATCCACACTGTAAAGTTAATGACGATATACAAAATTGATCATATCGCCTACACAGATGGTATGAACACCAAAATATCATGTCCAGCTCTGGTGCAATGTTTCCCAGAAAAGGTCGAAATAAATACCACCGAATCCATCCCAGGGCGACAATGAAATAACAATGATCACCAGCATCTGACCCAATCACCAGCTGGAAGAAGAGTCAATAATGCTCATACTTGTTTGTCCACAATTGGCCCACACATTCATCCTTAAGGAAACCTATGTAGGAACATCGTTGCTATATTAAGCCCGTGTATCTATAGCGTGTTGGAGGAGGATCTCTGTTTGATGGTAGGATGCAATTATGTGGTCTGAGGATGGTTCCAGGTTTCGTGTCATGACATACTCCTCACCACTGTCTTTGTTGCCGGACAGCTAAGAGTCTGCGTTTCCCCTTCTGTCAGACTGGAGCTTTATGTTGGTTTCTGGTAGATTAAAAAGAATGCCTCTCGTGGTGTATTGGTTTCTACCTGACGTTGTCAAGCTTGAATGTCTACTATTATCCACATGTAAGAGGTAAAGGTGACGGGAGAGAATTGCCAGAAACAGTGCCACATACTCTGAGCCTAATTCCATGTGCTGTCTCTTTCATGAATCAGGAATCCTAATTAAAGTTAATGACTGACGGAACATCTCTCGGCTATCTCGGCAACACTCTTGACATTTTGTTAGGTCTAGAATATCTCAGGGCAAATTACTCTTCCTGGGGACAGAATACCTTCAGGGTATCGCGCAGTCATATAATATACTAACAAATGGCATCTTCAGTAGAACGACCTCATGGCGAAAGAAGCCATTAAATATAATGGAAGAGTCTTTTGCTGTCTGAAACGTTTTTTTAGATGAAGTGAGCAGCTAATATTGAAGGACTGTTAATGAGAAAGTCGATATTCAAGTTCTTTTGATAATATTTGTTCTTTTTTAAATATTTGCAATTCTATAGATGTTTTTTTGTTTCGTTTCAGGAATATAATATTTCATATTGTAGTCTAACTGCGCCAGTAGCAAGGACGTTTGCGTAAAAAGGCAATACGTATGGTAAATAAACTGAAAAAAATGAAAATACATGCACATCGCCATATATTGAATAAAGAGGCTTTATTGAATTAAAAAAGGTTCAATATAAAATATAAAATGTAAAATACAAGCCTCGGCGTAACCTTTCCGATATCATCAGATGATGTGGAACTTTCGTTTGGTGGCAATATAGCTTCAGGAATGGCAACATTAAGCATTAGGCATAAAACAAAGATGAAGATGAGCAAAATGCAAAATGTAAGAATATGCAGTCTCAGCTTAACGTTTCCGTGTGTATGTTGTGGATATCATCAGATGATGTGGAACTATCACTTGGTCGTATGTTCAGGAATGGCAGCATTAAGCATTGGACATAAAACAAAGATGTCGAAACAGAAATAACCAAAATGTGTTGTGTAAGAATATGTACTATGCGCATATACATATGCTGTTTATCACAGGTTACAACTGCCCCCCGCAACGAATACGTACCGAAAGAAACGAAAACATTGTTCTGTGGTCAGGTTTTTTTACTTGGTTGATTGCGTGTGTGGCGTGGGGCGTTGTTCACAATATCAACCACTGTTGTTCAAGTCCATAGGCGGTGGTTCGGGTCCATTTTTACAGACCAATAGGTGGAACACTGCTTGATTCGGCGTTCAACAAGAACACCACTCTTAATGTAAAACAGGAGAGCGTGTACAAAAAAACGTGTTTCTATTCAATACCGATTGTTACATGATTAAACGATTGATATGGAAATGATACAACAGATGATTGCTTAAAGATTCAGAATATGACAAGAACTGATTAATACTTGGGCTCACATGTGCGCAACGGCACATTTGATTAAATGAAATTTAATAATCCAAAAGGCATTCTACCGGCGAACGTTGAGTACTTTTTCTTGTTGACGCAGTTTCATCAGGAAGCTTCGAAATGCTTTTCACCGGTGATCTGAAGGGCACCTTTGCTGCTATCCGAAAATATATAAAATCGGTACAGTTTGCCTCCTAAAATCAGCTATATGTCAACTTCATGTGAACATCGACAGAACATCGCTTAGTTTTCCACCCAGCAAGAGGTATCCAATTTGCCTGGCACGATCGTCTGGTAGGAACTATTTTGCCTCAAAGCGCCCCCTGGCGGTGGCATCTAGTAATTACTACGCGTTGTCTCACCGCCCGCGGAACACTGAACACTCCTTGAAGGCAATGGACAGAGTCGCCATGCAGACTTCATTAGTGCATACACTGACAGGCCCGAGGATGAAAACCAATAGAGTAAATTTTGTTTTGCGTTTGTTAAAACATTTCTGTCTGTTTTCGTTACCTAAGTAAACGCTACATCAACCCTGAGTAGTGGAAACGTGACTGTTGTCCGTATTGTCATGTACGTCTGGGATAACATCGTCCGATGGTGCTAACGTCGATGGAACGCACTGAACATTGTCTGCGATAGATGAATTGGTGACTGGTGGCTCCGGAATAGGAGATTATCAGAGTTTGTATATGATACTCCTATACCGAATCTTAAGTGCAGCTGGATTAAAGACTAGTCGATAATACTCTAGAGCGATTTAGACACTAGTTAAATAGTTTAAGATCTCAGAACCTTCAGTCGTTACTGTCAAAGATATCAAAGAAGTAAATGATGTGTCGGTAATGTTTACATGGTATTTACTGTCTGGTGATCAAATACCCATTCCTGATTCGATATTCCTAAGGTACTGGTCAAATATTATAAATGTGGTTGGACATTGATTTAAGGGATGGTTTAAGCGTCATGATAGTAAGACAGAGCAAAATAGGGGGTCGCCAAAATCACAACTATCGGGTTGCGGGGTTTAAAAGGACATAGGTATTTTTTTCAAATAAATAACTATGAATTAGAACGTTTTTTTATTTTTATTTTATTTAATTATTATTAAACCAAAAATGAAAATTAGCATGCAATAATATTTAAAATAAACGGTTAAATGTTATTACACATACCTGTATGGATTTGAATCATTTTAGTATTTCAACAAGTGTAAACAGTTTCAGATTATCTCCCGTGGTATAAACAGAATGTTTGTTGGTCGGATGTTTGACGCCTCATTCCAGCTTATGATAAATACATAATTGAGTCTGGTACAGACAATCCAGTGAGCACGATGTAGTTTTAGAACGTTATATTTATATGGCCGCAACGGATAAATGTGAAAAAGAGTGAAAATGCTTTGCATTCACGCGAATTAGAAACTGTGCATACACTTTAGCCAGGAACCTAGTTTTTGTGTCGTGAAAATACGGTTTGTAGGCATAGAGGCGTAATGGTCTGCTCTATCTGACAACAAAGCTTTCAAAAGTATAATGTCAGAATCGTGGAGTACATTTCCAAATCTGACGCAGCAGTAACCAAAGTGATGCCCGATGTAACACATCAGATTCAGAGTTTTCGTCGCTTTTATAAAAAAAAATACGTTTAGGCCCAAATTAGAAACCATCCTTGAACCATCGTTCACATCCTGTCAATATAATTCTCCTTAATCAATACCAGGGGCGGGGTCAAGACCAAATGATTCATTATATAGCTCAAACGACAATCACAATTCGTCTAAAAAGTTTCCACTTGGAAGAATTACATAATCTTAAGACCATTGAAGATGGATCACTATGCAGTTCAAAGAAGGAGCTTATAGCGGTACGTTAAATTGTTATTGCATGTCCTGTGATTGCTTCGTTGGGCCCATCCCGACCACAGAGAAACTAACTACAGCGTATGATCTGATGAATTCCGCAGGTATTTGTCCAAGACGAGTGATATTTTACTACCGCTTCAATAGCTATGCTGTCTATCAGCGTGAAAATATTGACCTTTTCACAAGAGTTCCTGCCTATCAATAACATGTTGCAGGGGTATCAAGCAGATTCAAGATGTCTAAAACATTTAAAGTCGAGTTTTTTCAAACGAGAGACCAGGACACTGATATACAACATGAATGAAAACAGGTATTGTCGAGGGACACAACCAGTGCGACTGAAAGCTCATGTAGTTGTTTGATCTGGGATACAACCTTCAAGGCTTTAGTAAGGATTTCAAAGGGGGCATTGAGGATATTTCCAGTGATGTTCAATTGCGTTTGACCTGTACCATATATTCTCGTGTTTAGTGACGTAAACATTGCCTTGCTTTTGCGTGTGTTTTTGTCGTGTGCCTTAGCCAATAATATCGTCACTATCTTATGGTGATTCAGAAACACATGCTCTTGATACATTCGGTACTTCTTCACAACTGACATTTATTGTTCTTATATTCAGATGAATGGTGTATACAAATATACGTTACTCTGTGATACTGATGTGATATTCATACGTTGTTGCGTCTGTGATGGCAGGGTTACATGAGATGATCATTCAGGCGATTATTAAAACCCTATTATTGTAGTACTTTATGATTAAGAACATATATCTTAAATCAGTGATAATTTATTGAAACAGTTTGTCAGAACTATTAATGACAGAGTTTAGTAAAACTCTTATTCTCAAACTCCGCTTGGAAAGAGAAAGCATGATTTAATACCTAAAGTTCGACAAAAGAACAAAATCCATGACCTTTTCACAACCAATGCATATTTCCATACGTGCTTGATCATGCAAGAGACCAGAAACACATAAAAGACAAAAACGGATATATGATTTAATTGCTGGAACATGACCGCGACCGCTGTTTAAGCGGGGGCAATCAAGCGGCATCAAGATGAACATTGGACTGAGCACTTTGATCCTTGTGATGCAGCCTTAACTGATCCCGTAAAGACTACAGGCCTGGAACACTCCAATCTAACACAGTGAGATGAAAGACACTGGCTGTGTTGTAAAGTAACATGGATCGGTTCTTATATTGACGATGCTGGGCAGTTTCAGGCAGTTATGACATCCATTCTCATCCAAGCAAAGACGTTGGTTATAAACACCATTCATTAATAACCTATTAGCGAGTCTATGAATCACGCCGTCCTGCTTGGGACGTAATGTATTTGACTCCGCGAAAGGAACATTAATATTTACGATATAGGCAGGTTCAGCGTCATATTTCGCCCATTTCCTGTCTGAATCAGTCATGTTGTAGAGTTATGGACAATGTCCAATATTTATAATAAGCTAACTACGGTTAGATAATTACCTCTTATGAGTATGACCACCGGTTTCCAGTAATCCATGTACATAACTTATATTATAATTCAAATGCACTGTATACGTTTCAGAAGATAATCTATAACTTAAACATTAGAATTTGAGTTTCTGATGGTCATGTGAAATGAGTGATTATTGTTTTCCACCGCTTTTAGCAAGACTATTTCAATATTAGTATTGCCTATGACACCAGAGATGGGCTGTTCTTGGAACATACGACATGAATTTGTGCTTTATTGATCGAATGGAGGTATGAGGCCATCGTGGACGGCCTGTGCTGTTCTTCGTGATATCAAGCCCTACCTGGTCTGTTCCAGAACACGTATGGCGATCCCTGCCAATCAAGCTTTTTATAAACTTCGCAATACATTAGAACATATGTAATTGAGTGACTAAGTCATGTAGGTAAATATCAACTGATACAAGTCGCTTTAACATTTTTGCATTTTCCACTTTGAGGAAACCTACAAACACGGGTATTATGGTAATACACTAAGTAGTGGAATAAGTAATCGAACCTGTGTTTAGCATATACCGCAATGTTTAACTCGTAACTCGTTACAGCTGCACCTAATTCCAATGTTGAAAGTTTCTCTTGCCCCCTCGCCCACAGAACCGTCTGAAGGGTTCCAGCGAAATATGCATAATGGCCGACCCTGAGATTTACAGAAACTGTTTTCGCGATTAAAACATAATTATACAGAATTTTTAATTGCAAATTTGAGAATATGTTTCTGATGACTTTATCTTTCACCCAGCAAATTATTGCAATTCACTCGTATTCTCCTTTAATACCTGGATTAGAGTGAGTGAGTGAGTTAATATTTAACGTCACATCGGCAATATTTCAGCCATATCGTGACGGTAAAAAGTTTTGTACTAAGAATAAAAATATTTATACGTATTTAAAAACCTGTCAGCGAAGGACAGTATAACAACAAAACTATCACAAATTGATTAAAACTAGTTTGAGTTCAGTTGCAAAACAACACAATATAAAATCGGGCTATAGATCACCAGCAACTGAAGGTAGATCACCACACTAGGGACCATGGGGACTTACAGTTCCTTTGCTACCTGCATGGAACCTAGCTGGATTTACACCATCCTTTCAGCTGCTTGCGATTGTAGGAAAATTTAGCCGACAGTTAAAACAACAAAGATACTACGTTTAAAATGTGGTAAATACCTGGATTAGAAACTGACGTCAAATTACAGCTGTTAAGAGGTAATATTATCAATACATGCTAACACATTACACATAGAGCCATAGTCAAATGAAATGCTGCCAGTTCGTAATTATCATGTTTCACGCATTATTTATCAAATATGTTTACACACATACATGTAACAGTCACCAGTCACATGGATGATTAAAGTTAGCCCCTGTGTCAATGCCTCAAGCACTGCGGTATCACTGCTCATACTGTCAGGAGTGAGTGAGTAAATATTGCTTAACGCTGCGTCAACAATTTTGCAGCTATTCACGACAGTATGTCAGGAATGTCCACGAAGGTCAACTGCCTTCGAAACAAAACAATTCTTTAATCACCAACATGTAACCCAGGACAACATACTAATTCACAGTACTTTCGGATTATCAGGGTCATCCAAATGCTCCTTAAAACGCGAATATAGTAGTCATATTATCTTCACATCCTGCATAGCCTTGACCAATAGATAAATTCATAGTAATTCACGAACTATCAGTTAATCAATTACAACGGTTGGCAGGGAAGCGTCGACGTTGACAAAGCCGTGTTATGATATGCGTTCATAGTTTTTTCACAAACTGATACAAAAAAAAATAAGCTGCAACAGTTAACTGAACCACACGAACGTTGAAATACGCAGCGGTAACGCTTGCATTGTTCAACAAATATTCCGGCTTCTCTGAAATGGAGACAATGGTGGTATTCCATATGGTTGGTCTCCACCATTGTTACTTCACACTGAGAGCCGCTCACGAACCACCATCCATGGCGTGGGGCAATGTTTACCTTCACTAAGATTCCTGATATCGGAAGTGAGTTCGACCCATTGAAGAAAACATCACGTCAGCCTTAAAAACACAACAAAAAAATGCGTAAAAGACTCGTATTTACTTAAGTCCGGGTTTTCCAAGATTGAAATGAGATCGTGTTTCCTATCCAAACGTTTCGTGCGCTTTGCCCTTTGTAAGTTCAAAAAGAGTATTTTTGTTCCATCGATTTAACTCTGAAATTCATCAGAGATCATTACAGTGGCGCGCGACCGTTTTTCTTTCTCAAGTGATCTCTGTACAAATGATCTGTGTTATGCCCTGCTGGCCCCAATGCTGTTTTGCAACATGTACCTCCTGAAAACAGTAGATTGACTAGGATAACACACTGCTGATTAGTTCCGGATGCTGATGCACATTGCACAAATACCTCTAGACAACAATAGACTGACAAGGATGGCATACTGCTGCTT
>VKKT01000062.1:131898-142498 GCA_008038995.1 Haliotis laevigata
CAAACAATTCAAAATTAACATTAAGGTGTTCGGTAAGATAAATACGTTGTTCACTGGTCCCGCGGGGCCCATGGGTTGATGTACCCTCGATGTTTGTTTTTCGGGCTCAGGGAACATAAACAAACATCGAGGGTACATCAACCCATGCCCCCCTCGGGACCAGTGAACAACTTATAATGTAAAATCCCGTTGCCATTACAATAAACAATTACTTGGAAAACTATGCATTACCTGTACTAATTGTATTGCAGCAACGAAATAAGACGTAATTATGAAAAGGCCTGCAGTTGTATGTATCTATAAGACTGTATCATGTATCCCACATTATCACTTTCCATATACCACTCAATGTTAAATGTATGTATTGTATATCGGCAAGTAAGTGTTGCTCAAATAGAAGACGCTTTCTCTAATAACAGTTCGTACGGTGAGATTACTGCACTACTTCAATAGTATTGTATTCAGTTTGTAGAGGTATACACTATCACAAATAGTATTACAGTAAAATGGACATAAGTGTCAATATACATCCACCGACACGTACGGCACCAAGCATTCATGATATCGGTCACTGGTTATCAAAGGTGTTTACCTACCTTCACCTCCTCAAGCACATCAAGGGATTTGACAATGGAACCAGATGACGTCAGAGGGTAGTTCTCCCTGCAGGGTGGCAGAGGGCTCAGCGTCACCCTTGTAGCAATGTCGGTGTCAGATTTACATAACGACACAGTTGTTGGTAACGTGAGCACCAACGGTGCGGAACACCGCCTGGTATTAAGTCTAGAGCTTGCCGTAGCTCTTCTCATGCTGGACCTATTCTTCCGGGCTAAGGTACCCTTGCGGGTGAGCAATGACATACTCATGGTGAACCTAGTGATGGTAGAGCAGTCTTCAGAATATGAAATTGTACACCATTTCTTCTATAATTGGTGACAGACTTGAAGACTATCAAAAGGACGATGACGAACTATTCACGTGTCGAATGCCATCTTCATCAGCGCTTCATCATTTCTAATAGTTAATGTCGTCAGAATAATTTTTCCCGAAAGATTTCTCTCTAAAATACCATCTTAATCCATTAGCAAGATCAATGTCGGTGAAGAAACATATAAAAGGATGCTTAATTGTATCTATACACTGTCGCAGCAAGGACAGAAATCACAGCATGTGTTCATTTTGTCTTATGTCACGAGTGAAAGGTGTTGGCAATTCAGTAAAAATGTGATTAAAACATGCGCTTTGACACTGAACGAGCACAATCTGCTTAAAGCTTTAAAAAACTAAGGAGCAATCTGTAGTACAGAAAACCCGATTTCCAGACTATTTAGGCTCTGAAATATATAAAAGGGCATAACGAAACTCTCTGTGATTGAAAAATCTTCCTGTCATTCTGCAAGAGAAGATGGAGTTACCTAATTTACTGCTTGTCACCTCGCGCCGATATGAATTCACAAGATCCTTCTGAATAACGAGCACTGCACATCTTAGAATTCCAGGCACCAAGAGGGCCGTGGGCTCTCAAAACCTTTTTCAGTCCCAGAAATTGCTGTCGTGGTTTAGGAAATGAGACTTGGCTCAAAAAGTCTGTATTTCACGCAAATGCTAACTGTTCTTTTCAGCAGGAGAGTCTTGTTCGGACCACTGGTATCCACGTATAGTTCTCTTCTTACCAGTGTAGTCACACTGTCAATGTCACGCCTTCATCGAGGAATCCAAGGAATGAAGCTTACAACCAAATCTCTCTAGTAGTGATTGACAAGGGTTCCTTTGGATCCTGATAACTGGTAGACATTTATCCAGACACGATTTAGTCAGCCAAGAGGTCAGTCCGTAACGTTAAGTTCTTGTCAGCATGCTGGTTGAGGGGACATTTGCTGATTGCCATAACGAATAAGAGCAACACTTAATAGTCCACAAAATCTAATTATTTCACAATACAAAATCCAATTACCACTGTCCCTTAAATGTTATCATTGGTGTTTTGTTTATATGACAAGTGCCATGGTCAAACAATACCTGACCATCAATCACTGCCGTTTGCTAAAATATTTAGAACATTAATTTTCAATGTTAAAATAATCTCATTTCCCAAATTCTTTGGATAGCTGTTAACCCCCAGAGCAATGGTATGACTTCTATGCCAACATTCATAAAGTGCCTGGCATTAATTAAATGTACTCAGTATAAGGAGCCTCCAGAAATAATCATTTCTGGCAACAAGTTCAAGCATGGATTAACCATTCCCTTTGAATAAACACCGTTGTCAATCACTAGTGTTGTCGAGAAGCTCATAAGGAATAAACAATACATGTAGCAGACACGATATATCGCCACTATTAGGCTACAAGTGTTATGTTTCTAATCTCCTCAGAAAGTAGCTTGACGTATCCAAACTGATGAAATATTGTCAAGTGTTCGTTGTTAGTTCACTAAGCCCAGCAAGAAATAAGTCAATATTTCACACGACAATGAAGGTTGTGTTATTGAGTGGGAGACCGCAAGAGCAATACACTGACATCCCAAATATTTGCAATGAAACTTGTATATCCATATGAACAGGTTACATAATGGAACCACGTTTTGTGTTTCCTTCCAATCACGTCTTGGTCACCTCCGCCTGGAAACACATGTATCCGAAGGGTGTTTATATTCCAAGGCCTTTCTGTGTTTAAGTCTCTCCAATCACTCGAAATAACTTTGGTTCCGTAAGGTCATAGCTCCGACATAAACGTTACTTGGGTCCAAGGTAATTCAGTGTTTACCTGACCTACCCGATACGCAGCGAGACCAGTTATTTGTTTCCCCAGCGTCAGTCTTCAAGGAAGAAGTCCATTTTGGTTCAACACACAGCGCGACTGTCACAATCCGGTCACAATCCGGTCAAGGTTTCAATTTCAAGATCTTTATTCTGACACATACAAAGCTTTATATCATGTTCCTTATTACAGTGACAAATGAACTAGAAAATATATTTCCCTCCCAGACAAGGGACGCATTACTGAGAAGCTATGCATTTCCGTCACTAAGTTGTATAGCTAAATACATATGTCTATTCAAGTGACAAAAGCTTGTCCTCTCATAATCCGTCCTTGAGCCAACTGATCCTGATAAACCTGCCGTAGTCTCAGAGGAATTTGTGCACAAATCACTCTCGGCGTCAATAAAAGTCAACAATGCCTTGATCAAAAATGAACACGGTGTCTTTGATGGTATGTCAGTATTTTCTAAATATATCCATTGTTCGAGTCGAGCAGACCTTGAGCACCACTGTCCACAGTATATTGTTAGGTTTGCAACGGCTTGAGATTTAACATGCCTTACCAATGCTTCAATCCTGAAGGAACCGGCTTTCCAATGTACGAACTGTCAACCGGCATTTTTGTTTGTTTTTTTTCAGTGCAACCATTATTCCAGTAAGGCGGATCAAGTGAACATCTCACCCCAGCAAGAGTCAGGTTCGTTCTAGCCAGAGACACAATCAAATTAACAATGGATTACTCCAGCCGATGTCCCGAATAAGTGATGTTCCTTGATAGTATACCTTTTTTCAGCGCATCCATCTTCGGTTGAACAGATCACGTGAACAACCTCGCACAGCACATAGTCAAGTTTGTGTTCTCAGAGACTCTATGATCTTCCAATATCCGAAAATAAAACGCGGTATCAGACGGTTTCCTAGTCTTGTCGTCCTGACCTCTTGAGACTAGGCCGTGTCCGATGCTACTGAGTCTTGTAACAAAGCTCACCTAGCCAACTATTCGCCTTGACAGTGGTCCACAGTAAAGGGGACCACGTGCCCTTTGTTCAATATCCGACATCACTGCCTCTTACAAACCTATTTAATACATGTAATTATATCACAGCCTGGCGAGCTTTGTTGGGTTTATAGGCCCCGTCTATAACGCTTGTCGTTTATCGCGCCACTAGTTCGACCTTCATCAATTTCCTATCGGAACATTAAGTGCCCCAGTGCCACTTCTGTGTTCGCAAACAGATTTAGGATGACTTGGTTCGGATGAATAAGAATATGATTGCAACGCCATCAACATTATCGCTGCCTAGTTTTCTCCAACTTCAAAAGATTGATGAAAACGCCGGCGTACACCAGGCAACGAAACTGCAGAAAAAGTCATTAACCGGCGAGTCACTGGGTCTTTCTATAAAGGTAACTCCGGAGAAATTACCTTCGTCTTGCCCATCAATATCAAACCTTTAATGACACACGCCCCTTAAAGAAAGAGGTGGGGATTGGTTAGTGTTTTATTCCGAGCAGAACTTTTAACCATATCTGTGGATCCGTGTAATGACACTTTATTGCTTGGAGGTGCAAAAACCTCCGTGATTGAATCGATGTTATTTTATATCGATTTTGCTATGAATAGTGTTGTCGGGGAAGTGTGGGCTCCATACTGACACATGACAAATGGTTCGAACACGTGGCGTATTATGTTAAAGATTTGAAGCCTCAATCAAGAAGGAAGAGTTCAATTTGTTCCTTGTTCTGGATGCAGATTGAACTAATCAGGTAGAATTGTAATAACAAATTGGATAATCATAATCATCTTGTCCAGGCTCAAAATATCAAGCTGACATACACCATCTCAATCAATTTTAAGACACAGAATGACATGTTTTTGCTAAATAATGGACATTTCCATTACCAATCTAGTTGCATATTTCCTTAAGTGCACATGTCCATTAATAAGTATTGTATGTGGTAGCGATAAAGCAGTTTCTCAAAGAAGATGTTGAGTTGACCTCCTTGTACATGCCAATACATACGCTATGTTGAACAAGGATACATACGCTATGTTGAACTGAATTATTATTTCTCTGGTCAATAAGGGGCGGTGGGGTAGTTWAGTGGTTAAAGCGTTGGCTCGTAACGCCGAAGACCCTGGTTCGAATCCCCACATGGGTACAATGAGCAAAGCCCATTTCTGGTGTCCCCCGCCGTGATATTGCTGGAATATTGCTAAAAGCGGCGTAAAACCAAACTCAGTCAGTCAGTCTTGTCAATAAATTGTTATGACTAATTATGTAGCTAACTGAGTGATAGAGTTTAGTTTTACGCTGCTTTTAACAATATTCCAGCAATATCACGGCAGGGGACACCAGAAATAGGA
Source organism: Haliotis laevigata (assembly GCA_008038995.1). NCBI lineage: Eukaryota > Metazoa > Mollusca > Gastropoda > Lepetellida > Haliotidae > Haliotis > Haliotis laevigata. The sequence continues at coordinate 137,028 of VKKT01000062.1, forward strand.
TTCACGCATTGTACCCATGTGGGGAATCAAACCCGGGTCTTGACGAGCGAACGCTTTAACTACCAGGCTACCCCACAGCCCCTTTATTTAACTGAACAAATCTTATCGATAATGACCGGATATTGGCATGGTCCCACCAACAAGTTCAAAGCCAATCTACAGGTGTTAGTGTTATATAACGTCGCGTGTGTTTAATCTGTTAGGATCTGTATGACTTGGGGTCTTCCTCGAACAATAGCTGTCATTGTGACATGTATGTTCAAAGCAGAGGCCAACCCAGATATAGCTTCCTGGTTATGTCAATGTTTAACAAAAGGAGTGAATATGTGTACGGCAAATTGTATTAACATTCTAGTGAAATCACATGAATGATTCAACAATAGATTTCACACTTCTCCACATTTACAGTCAAGTCTTCAGTATAACGAGCATTCCTCCATTACCCACATCTATCACTGTCAGTGATAACGCGAGCCATTCTGTAGTCAATGAAACTTACCTCGCTACGAATCTTATATGGATTCATCATAATGCTGAAGAAGGGGATAAACCAATCTGATAAACTTGGTATCCCGGTAAATATGTGATAAATATGGCAATGATATACCGGAAACAGGAACTACTTTCATTACCTCCCTTGCATCGATGCAATGTCTCAGCAAGAGTTGTTGCCTAACCCTTCCAATAATGATTTCATATAGCTGTTTAGCACTGTGTGCAGTCCTTCGGCACCACGATGATACTGCATTTAGTGAAATAACTCATCAAAATGGCATTATATGTTAAATAACTGCCTCCATGTGTTTTCACCATATACTTGAATAACACAATCGGTTTTCCCAAAATATGATATTAATGGTGTGGAATGATTCAGACCACAATCTCTATGACTTAAATATTGTTTTGCTAAATGTTTCAGCAGCTTCAGCTTTTATTATTCTATATAATTATCTGTCAACCTCGAGCAAACTGGTATTGATATGTTCCAGCCCCCATTTTGTTTGACTTTCTATTTTGGTACCCTCAAAAACGCAAAATCTGCAATAAATACATCACAAACTTCAGGAAACAAAATATGCAAGAAACTTTTTGTGTGTTTGAGATAGGAAGAAGTCCGCTTAAATCAAACTGAGATATTACATTGCATATAAAAGCAATTTGAAGCTACAATCGCTTGTTAAAGTCCCACCTTCAATGTCTGCAGAAAGAGCTTGTTTTAAAGAGACACTACCCATCCCCTTTCAGATGACGTAATCGTAAGGACATAAGCTATTCTAATGTTTTCACTTAAACATACATGATGCCAGGGTTTCAAACTAAATACTGAATGGTCACACGAGTGCCAGCTCTCAATACATTTTAAACAGTGCCAGATTGAATATCTGGAGACAATGTTTTTTAAAAATTAAAATGGGGGTGTAACAGCCCCGTCTAAATATAAATCAAGCAATCCATATCTTTGAATGTTGATTGTGACAGGAAGTCATGAAATACTATACTGAACACATTTTATATGATATCATCTGAGGGCATACCATTATTCTATGTTTAAAGACATACAATGTATTATACCCCAATGTGTTGTGATGACTAATATCTCGTTAACCACATTACCCACATATTTAAAATTGTGGATATGGCTTTTCCAATGATTCTGTAAAATAATATTCATGGAAGCTTTTCAAACATTGGACATCGAAAATATAGCTAGGCTAACTACGTTTTGAACGCTCCTCGTATCGTTGATGGACAGGATCGCTTTCGATAACACCTGGTATCACCACTATCTTGGTTGAACCGACACAGATCTGCACTCACAAATTTATTTACACATACTAAATACAGATGGACAAACAGCTTGTGTAAAATATAATAATGTCCTATCAGGATATCCGTGTGGGTATCTGTATTTTAAAACAAACTAGCATTTTATGTCCAGTAAAATTAATAAGAGCGGGAGAGGGCAGCCTTAATGTATAGCCCATAGTCTCTACACAGCAATGCTGACACTTTAAAATAAAACGTGATCTTTTTTATCGATAGCCAAAGGACTCAATCTGTTCCATCGGTAGCAAGCTTAGACCCTTCATCCTGCCTGTGAAATCAGCCTTTATCTGGCAATAGATGAGAGGATACTATGTTTCACTGGAAATGTAGAGGGATTTCCTCAGATCGAGGAAATTACTCTGCTTGGTACTCGAGGAAAACAGTCCACCAAGGAGATCACCTCTGTCCTTTGGTTTTGTTATGAAGACGAACATAATCTCCTTGATGATGGCTTAGTTACCTGTCATCATTTCTGACTGCGGTCAGGCTACTTTGTCGTCTGGTGTGGTAAGCCTTTGTGAATTATCGAGTGATCGGGAATACCTTTCCCGGTGGTGAATGCCTTATTACAAGACAATATGCTGTGAGATTTCAAACGTTAGACAATGTTAGAAACGATATTGATCTACAACTGATCATACAGAATGTTCTAAATTGTTTAGATTGTGAAGAAAAACAAGAAGATAGGGATTCCATCTATAAAGTTGGGGCTTTTTTGTAGTTATAACCATTGGGTATCACTAAAAGTGAGCACGGTAGTCGAGAAACCCAAACAAATAGATAAACACAGTCTTTAGTACCGGTTTGCATCACTGTACTGCTGCACTACATCATAAGTATGTTAATATATATTACCCTTATTTATATATTCATTCATTCATTTATTTAGTCGGCATCAGTTATCTATTATCTATAACGTGAAGCCCTATCTCCACAGATGATGTTAAACGTTGTAGTGTATTAATGAAAACTATTATATTCTGATGCATAGGCAGTGATAAAACAGAGACATTGGAACTACGGTGCTCTTGCACAATCCCTTCGTGTAATTGTACATGAAATATCAATCAGTCTGGTTTCTTTAAAAACCCTTAACACACATCCATTACAGCGGGGAATGTTTCTACAATGTGAAATGTCATTTCCTTGCAATAGGTCGGGCATGATTATGACAAATGTGCCCATTACGCGATGATCCTGATATAACTCTCCCTGACTAATAACTCACATTTCAGAATAGAACTAGAATATAACGTTAATCTCAGTCAGAAGTCCATAGCAGTACAAATGAACAACGAGAATGTGACTGACAAACATGTCTATGTTCACGATGAACGAATCATGCAAAGTAGTGAGCGTTTCAAAGGTTGAATTAATTTAGTTTTTTAACAAATGTCAGTCTATGTTTTCTAACAAATCGTAGAGCCATTGATTTTCTTATCAATAAAGCTCTCATCCGTACTTGCTATACGGACACGTATCGAATAGCTGGAAAATTGCTGATGCGGTGTAAAATACATTCATTTATTCATTCAACCATTCATTCATTCATTCACTTGCTGTACGGATAGAAGCATTCTATCACAATAACTTTCACAAAATAAAGTCGATGACATCAGATCATGACAATGATACGTGTAACGTTTCTAAACTATATTTCATTAATAGTATGCATATACATGTATGTATAAATATTAATGAGGTTGATATATATTGGTAACGCTTTGTACTTTGCATTGATGAACCTTCCCTGACCGAAAGAGGATGTAACATATTCCTGCTAAATACCGTTAACGTGATTACATGAACGAAATGTGTTATAGAGATGTTTTCATTACCCGGTAATTACTTATTTAAGGGGCAAACGTAATTACCGAGAAACATTGATAAACCTCAATTAGGTTTTCTTAATTACTTGTCATTGATACTACCGTATCAGATCAAGACTCCATCAGAATGATTTTTGTATGAATTGCCTGTGCATGATTACATTATTACAAATCAGATTAGCAATCTGAAGTCCGTAACATAGCTCAAGTCGCCATGGTTCAAATGAGAACTGTCCTTATAATGAGTCGGGCAAATAGAAACCAGATCATATTTGCTGAAATAATTGTCCGAAGGAAACAATATGACTGTTTAGTATTGATTGGACAAGGATAAGGTTACGAGTATTGCTTAACTAATGCCAATGGACGCTGTGTCGATGGAATAAATACAAGCATAAAACTAACGAACTTATGTTGAATTGGCTCCTGATATCTTCTTTTATGGACATTTTAGAAGCTGAGGTGATGAAGAATGATGATCATTCAACATGATGATCATACAACTTCTACATTCTGTGAGTGAGTGAGTATGGTTTTACGCCGCCTTTGAGCAATATTCCAGCAATGCCCCAGCCGGGGGACACCAGAAATGGGCTTCACACATTGCACCCATGTTGGGAATCGAACCAGGGTCTTCGGCGTGACGAGCGAACGCTTTACCCACTAGGCTACCCCACCGCCCCTTCTACATTCTGTGAAAGACGACGCTAGCTACTGATAGCATTGTTTGTTTGTTTGTTGCACTAGTTCAGCTAATGACGGCGGTCTGTAAATAATCGAGTCTGGATCAGACAATTCGGTGGACAACAGCATTAGCAATTGGTATATGATGACATTGGTACAGCATGATCACCCTGCACTTGCTACTGACGTTGGCAGGCTGCACTTGAAACTGGTGACATTAACATACACAGGTTGCACTTGTTAATGATGATGACATTGACGTACGTCCATCATGCTGCTACGAACATCGATCTCATCTAACATATTGATCGTAATAAGAAATGTCATTAACCGTAGGAAACAGAATGTAATAACACAGTCGTCCCGGAAACCATGAAAGAGCTATTCTTTCATAACTTGAATACAAGGTATGGTAATTTTCCAATTGCAAATTGATGAAGGTCGAACTAGTGATGCGACAAGCATTATATTGACCCTATCAACCCAAAGAACTCCGGACTCTGTGATATGATTACCAACAATTATCACACCGTATCACATGGTTCAAAAAGGATTTAAATATGTTATTCTTTGAATATACTTCTTTTAATTCATTTTGCCAGGGATCTTTCGGTTTTGAGCACGTCCTCCTCTCGACGTAACACGCGTTTGTTTCTGTTACGACATTCAGCTGGAGTTTAATAATATATAATACTATCCACAAATCGTTAGAGATGTCATCTCACGTCTGTTCAGATCAGCAGAAGCTGTTTGACATCTCTCTCGTATCAATTATGCATGTTTGTTTTGACATGGCAATGTTGAACCGGATAGAGGACGAAAAAAACACAAATAAAACAATTTTCTTCTATTCCACTTCATGTTATCAGTCGCAGACTTGCTGACTGCGCTTGCATATGGTTTGTAACAGTTCCATGCTTATCATACAGTGATTGTATAAGAAATGAGTGAGTGGACGAGCAAGAATGGTTTGAGGCTACGAAAATACCAAAGTGATGCAGGTTTTATATTCACAGATCTGGTGTTTGCAAACATTTCCATATGCGCAAACATAAATTACATTTTTGCCGGGCTACAATTCTACACAGTAATTCTTGGATCCATACACGGCTGGGCCACCGGATGGAATAA
>VKKT01000062.1:173740-190173 GCA_008038995.1 Haliotis laevigata
ACAATTTGATGCCAAAATTATGTCCGTTGCAATTCCCTACTTTAACTTGAACAACACGTTTCCCTATGTTTCAGGTGAATAATTGACTAGCCTTTGCATGAGTTTGTGACCATGATGGGGCAGGAGACTCTCACCTTTTCCCGAACAACCGGAACCATCGCGATTTGATTGTGCTTCATTAACACATGTTCATGACATAGTCGGAATTTTAGGATCAGCTCCAGGTTGTAGCAGATTATTCTTGTGTATGTGGAAAGGACTTGGTCCTCTTTATCAACAATCCTTTCAATTAGAAACCGATACAATAAACTAACAATAGATATCCAACAACATTAAACTAATATAAGAAATTCCGTGCCACACGTGTGGTTAGACTAGTAACTTGGTTGATGCTTGATATAACATCACATTAACGCGGAGTGATGCTCATGATGTCAGTCACTGAATTATCTAGTCTAGATCGATTAGACGCACACTGCTATCATATCACTGCAATGTCGACAAGCACGGCGGCAAACAACAAACAAAGGTAACAAGAACGACTGAGAGGGAAGTTGAAAGGACAACGGTACTTTATCATGCAACGAATCGAGACATAGTTAGTTACACGTAGACTCGAATATATTTCCACATAATATCATATTAGCATGTCAGATCACTTTGTAAATGGTATACAGAAGAAACTTCCAGCTAGACGATAGCTAATTATGCATTAGTTTACCATCTCAGTTCACCGGGCCGCTCTTTGCGGTATTAAGTTCATTTTCACTTGACCAACGGAGGCCAGGTGTTTTCTGTTCAAGTGTGGGTTTCCCAAGGGGCTCAAGGTTAGAATAAGTCCCCAGCAACCCATTACTGGTCGTAAGAGAACTAAATAGGCTCGGGAAATAAGATTCCGTGACGTGGTTGATGTGTCCTTGCGTACAAAGTGGGCCGTTGAGCCATAGTAATACAGCGGGAATAGTATTGATTCTGGTATTAAACTAGACTGACTCACTCACTCGTCCACTCTGAACGATTGCTACCATGAGTATTCATCAATGTCATCAGTGGCATGAAACACTATCAGCCACGTCACCAAGTCTACTTGGTACATACCATTTACTTACTAGTCTCCAGACTAATGGCAAGCATTGGGTGCTGGCGAGCTGAGGTGAAGTGATCTGGGTTTAAGAAACATCTATTTGTATCGTGCTGGATACCTCCAACATGCCATACTGTAGTTTAACATGGGTACCCATCATAGTACACGGCCTCAGAACCGACCAGTCCTTGTTTTAATAAGTTTTAAAACGTGACGACATGTCACACATGACGTGAAAGCTGAGTTTTCCGTCCAATGTGACCACAGAACCCTTTGGCTGATGTACGAACCATGAGAAGTACCTGAAGTGTGACAACCTGTCGTACATAGGGCTAACTCTGGCTTCGAAGCGAACAAATCTCCACGTCGATGCAACACGTGCATGGCCGGGGTATATTCAACGTCAGAGCCACGTTTTAACGACGGCACACAATGTATCCAACGTCTGTATGAAACCCTTAATGCTGAGAGCAAGGAGAGATAATTGCATGAACTTTCTGTTATTTAAGTACATGATTTCGGTATGACACGGCCGGAAAGTCGAACCACCGATCTCTTTGGTCTCTGGACATACACCCTGCCCACTACAGCGTGAGATGTGCATGGGGGTTGAGGACCACTTTTTCAGTCAACATTTATTTCCAAAGGTGTCACTGTCTGCATTTCTGACTTAAATCCGCTGTAATACCTGTTAATCACCAACTACGTGCAACTCCAAAAGCTCGTGTAAACTCAATCCTCGTCTTTTGAGCGCCACAGCATATAGGTACTTGTCAGGAATGGCTGGCCTGCATGTACTACTACTACTATTACCACTAGTACCACTACTACTACCACCACTGTCGTTGCTGCTGCTTCACATATGTATTCGAGTTCGTGTGAGAGAGCGGATGTATTTGGATGTGTGAGTGAGTGAGTATGGTTTTAGACCGCCTTAAGCAATATTCATGTAATATCACGGTGGGGGACACCAGAAATGGGCTTCCAACATTGTACTCATGTGGGGAATCGAACCCAGATCTACAGTCTGACGAGCAGACGCTTTAACCACTAGGCTACCCCCATCGCCCCGTTTGGGATTGTGCGTCAGGGTTGGATGAAGGTCTCGTTTCCTTGTTTGTTTGGTTTAGAACCGTTACTCTAGTCACTGATCATATTCACAGAACCCGCTCCACAAGTTACAGTTCATCCTCATACAAATTACTTTGGTCGTCCACGAAGGCCACTTCTGGAACATTTTTGTAGTGTTTACCCTTTCGACGGAATGGGCGCATTGTGTTTGATCAATGACATGCATCTACTGATGGAAGAATCCAATCACTCCCTTCTCATTTATGACTACTTTTCTAACAAAACCTTGCCTGGCTTAAATGTCGTATGTCAGCAGAAGCAAAATCACCCACACAACATGATAGAAGCAACATCCCCGAACATGTCTGTACATGTGGTACATTACATGATAGAAATCCAGACGGCACATGCGTTACCAGATTGCATCGTGTTGCTTTCAGTGTTCGTATTTTGGAGAGACCCAGAACAAAGAAGGTGGAATAATAAAGGCTGACCTTTTGACATTAGTCGTCGACTTGCAAAAGTAGTACCAGACAAAAAGCATGTGGAAAACAAACTGTCTTCCATTACACAACCAAGTCAGTTGTATGTAGGTTCAGTCGATAAGTAGTAATATTATGGACACATGAGCCATTTAGNACAATTTGATGCCAAAATTATGTCCGTTGCAATTCCCTACTTTAACTTGAACAACACGTTTCCCTATGTTTCAGGTGAATAATTGACTAGCCTTTGCATGAGTTTGTGACCATGATGGGGCAGGAGACTCTCACCTTTTCCCGAACAACCGGAACCATCGCGATTTGATTGTGCTTCATTAACACATGTTCATGACATAGTCGGAATTTTAGGATCAGCTCCAGGTTGTAGCAGATTATTCTTGTGTATGTGGAAAGGACTTGGTCCTCTTTATCAACAATCCTTTCAATTAGAAACCGATACAATAAACTAACAATAGATATCCAACAACATTAAACTAATATAAGAAATTCCGTGCCACACGTGTGGTTAGACTAGTAACTTGGTTGATGCTTGATATAACATCACATTAACGCGGAGTGATGCTCATGATGTCAGTCACTGAATTATCTAGTCTAGATCGATTAGACGCACACTGCTATCATATCACTGCAATGTCGACAAGCACGGCGGCAAACAACAAACAAAGGTAACAAGAACGACTGAGAGGGAAGTTGAAAGGACAACGGTACTTTATCATGCAACGAATCGAGACATAGTTAGTTACACGTAGACTCGAATATATTTCCACATAATATCATATTAGCATGTCAGATCACTTTGTAAATGGTATACAGAAGAAACTTCCAGCTAGACGATAGCTAATTATGCATTAGTTTACCATCTCAGTTCACCGGGCCGCTCTTTGCGGTATTAAGTTCATTTTCACTTGACCAACGGAGGCCAGGTGTTTTCTGTTCAAGTGTGGGTTTCCCAAGGGGCTCAAGGTTAGAATAAGTCCCCAGCAACCCATTACTGGTCGTAAGAGAACTAAATAGGCTCGGGAAATAAGATTCCGTGACGTGGTTGATGTGTCCTTGCGTACAAAGTGGGCCGTTGAGCCATAGTAATACAGCGGGAATAGTATTGATTCTGGTATTAAACTAGACTGACTCACTCACTCGTCCACTCTGAACGATTGCTACCATGAGTATTCATCAATGTCATCAGTGGCATGAAACACTATCAGCCACGTCACCAAGTCTACTTGGTACATACCATTTACTTACTAGTCTCCAGACTAATGGCAAGCATTGGGTGCTGGCGAGCTGAGGTGAAGTGATCTGGGTTTAAGAAACATCTATTTGTATCGTGCTGGATACCTCCAACATGCCATACTGTAGTTTAACATGGGTACCCATCATAGTACACGGCCTCAGAACCGACCAGTCCTTGTTTTAATAAGTTTTAAAACGTGACGACATGTCACACATGACGTGAAAGCTGAGTTTTCCGTCCAATGTGACCACAGAACCCTTTGGCTGATGTACGAACCATGAGAAGTACCTGAAGTGTGACAACCTGTCGTACATAGGGCTAACTCTGGCTTCGAAGCGAACAAATCTCCACGTCGATGCAACACGTGCATGGCCGGGGTATATTCAACGTCAGAGCCACGTTTTAACGACGGCACACAATGTATCCAACGTCTGTATGAAACCCTTAATGCTGAGAGCAAGGAGAGATAATTGCATGAACTTTCTGTTATTTAAGTACATGATTTCGGTATGACACGGCCGGAAAGTCGAACCACCGATCTCTTTGGTCTCTGGACATACACCCTGCCCACTACAGCGTGAGATGTGCATGGGGGTTGAGGACCACTTTTTCAGTCAACATTTATTTCCAAAGGTGTCACTGTCTGCATTTCTGACTTAAATCCGCTGTAATACCTGTTAATCACCAACTACGTGCAACTCCAAAAGCTCGTGTAAACTCAATCCTCGTCTTTTGAGCGCCACAGCATATAGGTACTTGTCAGGAATGGCTGGCCTGCATGTACTACTACTACTATTACCACTAGTACCACTACTACTACCACCACTGTCGTTGCTGCTGCTTCACATATGTATTCGAGTTCGTGTGAGAGAGCGGATGTATTTGGATGTGTGAGTGAGTGAGTATGGTTTTAGACCGCCTTAAGCAATATTCATGTAATATCACGGTGGGGGACACCAGAAATGGGCTTCCAACATTGTACTCATGTGGGGAATCGAACCCAGATCTACAGTCTGACGAGCAGACGCTTTAACCACTAGGCTACCCCCATCGCCCCGTTTGGGATTGTGCGTCAGGGTTGGATGAAGGTCTCGTTTCCTTGTTTGTTTGGTTTAGAACCGTTACTCTAGTCACTGATCATATTCACAGAACCCGCTCCACAAGTTACAGTTCATCCTCATACAAATTACTTTGGTCGTCCACGAAGGCCACTTCTGGAACATTTTTGTAGTGTTTACCCTTTCGACGGAATGGGCGCATTGTGTTTGATCAATGACATGCATCTACTGATGGAAGAATCCAATCACTCCCTTCTCATTTATGACTACTTTTCTAACAAAACCTTGCCTGGCTTAAATGTCGTATGTCAGCAGAAGCAAAATCACCCACACAACATGATAGAAGCAACATCCCCGAACATGTCTGTACATGTGGTACATTACATGATAGAAATCCAGACGGCACATGCGTTACCAGATTGCATCGTGTTGCTTTCAGTGTTCGTATTTTGGAGAGACCCAGAACAAAGAAGGTGGAATAATAAAGGCTGACCTTTTGACATTAGTCGTCGACTTGCAAAAGTAGTACCAGACAAAAAGCATGTGGAAAACAAACTGTCTTCCATTACACAACCAAGTCAGTTGTATGTAGGTTCAGTCGATAAGTAGTAATATTATGGACACATGAGCCATTTAGAGAGCACCACTAGCTTGTTGGATGTGAACACATGGGGTCTTCGGATTGTGCTGGAATCCTACGATTGTAGGTTCGAATTCCCAGATCGACATGGTTAATGCTTTGTGTGCTTGCTTGTGGGTTTCCTCAAGCGGTGCACATCTAAGACATTCATTACTTTCGGGTTTCCTTTCAATCTGGTGTGTACGTCATGGTAAAACTGAATGGTCAATGGGTGGGTGAGTTCAATTTTACATCGCATTCAGCAATATTCAAGCTATATGGCGGCGGTCCGTACATAATCGAGTCTGGACCAGACAGTCCAGTGATCAACAGCATGAGCATCGATCTACGCAATTGNGAACCGATGAAAACTGAAGAGAAAGGCTGTCACAACGGGATACAGTCAACTCACTCAGTATGACGTCAACATGGGATGGCGCTGGTATTATCGCTGTGAATTGGTTCCTTCAATAGTTGTCTGTCTCTAGGTCACCTGTTACTATCCCCAGTGTCTTGTTTGATTTTCAAGAATAAATTCATACAAAACCGCGCTCCATATTCGATTACGGTACGGAATAGAGAATGGGTGAATTAAACACCGCTTTCAACAGTATTGAACAGTTATATAGCCTCATGTGAGCTTTATATGTAAGGAAAGCCTGAAGCGATTCAGATCTCAACCGTTTATGATTCTGGTGAAACCAATAAGCACATTTCCACGAAAGTGGAAACATAGTCGGGGGAACTAAAAATTGAATCCACAGTCATAGGTTTCTGGTGTGACCGAGGGATGCAATCCTACAGAACAAATTGCGGCGCCTCAGTCGACATGGAACTTCGAGACCACTTGATCCAAGCACACGTGCCGTCGTGAAGAACTAGGGTAATCCAGGAAGCATTAAGTGTACAAAGTGTTGCACTGGGTGCAGGTATGGACATACCGGTCAGATTCCGTGATTTGACTGATCTCGTATCTTCATACCCAGACATTGTGTATCGTACTAAAACATTAGGTATAAGTGCTCATGTTATCAATCCCTTGTTTGTTAGGACTGGAGTCGATGCTGTACTTGCTTCTGTTACAGACGTGGAATATTGGTGGTTGTAGCCTTGACAATAAATAAAAGTAGTTGTATCAACCGAAGAAATATGTCCCAGAACCACCAATGGTAAATAACCATTGCAATAATATGTGGCATGTCCCTGTCATAGAATGGCAATGTTCTAATCAGTGATCTCATGCACCAATAGTTTTTACACACATGCTTTATGCATTAAGACATACCCCGGGTCCTCATACAATACAACCTCCACCTATTTGCTTGGACCTCATACCTAGACACCAAAGCCACCCCGTGACTATCCACTAAATTACACCCAACACGCAATCCCATATGGTCAAAACCCATTGGAACATTGCGACTGCATATACAGACCCCAGTACCGAATATACCATGCTGTCACGACATTGGTCTGGACCTGCATGGGGTGAGCATAATACACCTCTTTGTCTTTGTGAAATCATTGCTTGGAGACACAATGCTTGTGATCTGTAACCTACACCGGTATGTCATGCAGGGAATGGACGTTGCCGTGCAGCCAGATGGTTCCATGTCATGAAGAAACTGATGGAACACGTACCACGTGGTTGAAGTGGAGCCTTTACTTAATTAATAAGTCGATGCTATGTAGCAGGCTTACCCCAAGAAAGGTCAACGCATATTGAGAGGATCAATGGGTTCCAAGGTCTGCTGGTAGGAACCACCGTGTTGATAAACTTTGGAACATAATCCTTCATTTTGAGGCTTCGGGGCTAACCCGAGACATTGACAAGACAGGATATTGGAAATAAATGTTTGTGATATTGTACTGCAACAAAATGAAACATCCTTCTCATGTGCTTATGTCAGTGTCATACATAGAGTGGAACCTCGCTTGTCCGGACAACCTTAATCAAGACATCCAACGTTTCTGGGGATAAACGCTAACATGGATACAAAATGACACACCGCCGTGGCAAGTCAAAGGCTCCTTCATCGCGATATTTAGTAATGTGGACGATTTCACTCTGAGGAAAGCGTCCACATTAATGAGTGAGTGAGTATGTTTTTACGCCGCTTTTAGCAATGTTCCAGCACTATCACGACGGGGGCCGGCCGAAACCTGGTTCTTGGCTTGACCAGCGAACGCTTTAGCCACTATATGAGTATGTATGCAAAACAGCTAACATATATTTCGGTTTTAAGTTTGAGACCGTCTGCCCTTTCTCTTCATTGTCAAGGAGTGGGGTAACATATATTACCAAGGCGTTTCCTGTGAATACATACCTCTTGTACCATGTAGCATTGTTTTTTATGCTAAGAAAGACCGATATTTCTAAAACATAACATCTGAAGAGGGTTAATGGAACATTAGGAGAGTCAAAGGTGATGTTAAAGATGGAAAGTGATGAAACCAGCCGCAAAACATTTTGTTAAATCAATTTGTCGTCACTCATTTACCAATGTTGGTATTCGAACCCGTGCCTTTTGAGTGAAGAAAAAATCTAACCATTAGTACAGCGCATGTCTTCCTCCCTCTCTGAACCACATAGATTCCATTAAGGTTATTAGAAATAACACCAGAAAATAAGACACATCATCTTTGATTTATACATGGTAGCCACAATACACAATATTGGGAATACGGCAAGCCTAATGAAGATATATGTCACTTTGGTACCACAATCACATGCCAAAAATGTCATGGATAACATAAGAGCAGAAATACTCGATGTCTAAGGTATGTCATCTGTAGCTTGAGGCTTGAATATTAAGCCTAATAAATGTTTTCTTGAGACATCGGCCCATAACAGTAATGATGAGGCCATTGCAACACCCCCAACAATGTATGTTGTACATGTGCTAGAACCTGCTTTAAAATTTACATGTTCTGGTTAACACAAGAAGTATTCTCGATTGTCAAAACATCAGTCATCTTCACTTTTACAAATAGCCGAAAATGTATGCAATTACTTTTCACATTTCCATCAAACTGAATATTTTCTCAAAAAACGTGACAACTATCATGAAGGGAATATGCGTCATCTGAATAGTTACACAAAGAAGACATATGATCACGGAATATTTTTTCTCAACGGCAGTGTAAACATTCAGTATTTCCATTTCCGCCGCCAATCTATAAGAGACATACCAATATAAAGCACATGAAAGAACATGGATGCAATCGGACGTTATGGATCTATTGACTTACTTGGGACGCAGTACCTTTTAAGTTTCAGCATCAATCATTTTATATTGCGCTCAGCTTGAAGGACTGCTGATTCACAACAGAAAACATTGATTTCTGGGTGATACAATTTGCATTGACTTACCTTAGAAAAAGACACCTTTCGTGGGTAAACCTCGCTGAATCTCCTAGCGTCTAACGTAAACGATACACTCTTGCATGGGGATCTAGAATGATTGGGGTGTAGTCCCCCTTGCCCACCAGCTGGCACTGTGAGGAATGTCGCGGGAGTCTGCACAAGAACCGTTGGTGCCGACCCCCGTCTTGAAATCTCGGGGGGTTTGAGCAACCCACAGCTGGATCGTCTACGGTGTTTTCTAACAAGTGTTCCAGTCCGGCCCAGCATCGACATGTTTCTGGTTGTTCGCCGTCACTCGTTAGCTACACTGTAGCATGAATGGCTAATTGCTCCAGTGCTATGCAAGCTAGCTCTACACAAACCGCGGGTTATCCACAATAGGTATAACTTTTCCAAAGATCAATGGTAAGTGGTAAGGTACAGGACTCGCAATGCGCATGTTCCCATCCTCCCATCTCTCGGCTGACATGTGTGACAATGTTCCATTAAGAATTCACGTACATACACGGCCGCCGTTGAGAAACCATCAATAATATCGCCAGGTTTTCGTTCAAGTACCTAGCCGTGCAATCAGTGCACCGTATGAAAACAAACGGTGGTGTCATCGTCAGGTTCAACTTCCCAGCTTCGTAACTCAGCGGGCTTTGAGCGTGTTCAGTCCTCCACAAACAAAGAGTACAATCCGATTCTTAGCTAATTACGCTATCACAACCTCTGTGGTCGGCGGGGTATCGGAAGGTTTTCAGCTAATTATATTAGGGTGATGAGGATGCAAGTCTTCTTGGAAGGTTATTACGACATGCTGTCAGTGAATCATAAGTACATGACAGAAATGCATTACCATCCCTGCTGTTGTCAACACTCTTTGTGTATATCCCCCTCATAGCCGTATGCGTTATAAGCTATATTATAGATTCTGTCACCTTTGCATACATACATTTTAAAGCATCTATTGACTTGTTGAAGCATAACACATATATTATAGATATCACAGCCGAATGTACGTTGGTAGGTTTATATTACCGTTGACATAACTGTTGGCAATAGCATACAACACAATAGTCCACTTGTAGGCATATTGGTACAATGTTCCCCCAACATCTTCCTAGCATGCTTCTAAGGAAGCGGTGATTGTAGAATGGGATGAGGCTTGGAACACTTTAATGGAGATGTATCGGGGAGAGGTGAAGGTGTAGCATCTCTCCCTCAGCCCTGCCTCTGTAGCACGGAATAGTGTGAATTTGTTTTGGGAAATGCCCACTCACGAATCTCGTTCAAGAGAAACATCACAATTACCCTTTCCCTGGAGACCATACAACACGAATAGATCAAATATGGTACTGACGAAAAGGGCGGATGAATTATTTACAAACGTGCGATCGCAAAGCTGACGATAAACTCTCAGGAGCGTAATGTTTTTGAATGTAACAAAACCTCAAGTTGCTAGATCTGGTGTAGTCACAGTGTACATGATATTATTAGACTGATACCTATTTTTTAAATTACCCAGGGGAAATGACTTATTAAAAATTCAGCGCAACACCGTTTTGAGGAAAGTTTAGCGAAATAGTTCCAGTTATTTTTTTAACACAGAAAATATAACAAAACTACTAATGTAAATGTCAAACGGATTCATTTTGTTGGACCTCTTAGCATTCAGAAATTCTCAACACCGCCACATAAAATTCAAATATCACTTTCACAAAGTAAGAAATCCGGACACCCACATACATAAAATTGAGGTGTTAAATGTTAAAACCATGCATAACATTTACCAGACTGATCTTTTTAACTAATGCATCACGACAACCGAAACCTGTCATATTTTCCAACACCTCTGACATTTCATTGGTTTTATAACGAGAGGAATACCTTGTTAGATAGCCCATGCTCGTTTACATCAATCTACGTCGCGCCGATGCTAAGCTATTTTGGGACTATATTGCGTGTTATTCTCAGTTGCTAATGAGCAGGAACTAATTTGTTCATAGCTTCCGTCATACAAAGCGTAAATATCTGTACAATCTGTGGAGAGACGGGGATGATCATCAACAGACTAGCGTTATAGAAATGGGCCAAAGAACCTGCGTTGATTTATCAGGGTTTATTATCGGTTGCTTTCTTTATTTTGTTGTGTTGAGGTTTCTGTTACCTGGAATTGCTTTTAAATTAATATCTTGGTTAATATTTCTTTCAACCTTCACCAGTTTATGTTAGTTGACGAGTCGGTCAGATTGACTGAGGGATGTTTTTCAATCAGTTTGCCAACTCCTGAGGCTCAAAATAACGCGATAACGTATATCCTACATGACTTTCATTAAGTAATACGTAACTGTAACATATGTTTTATAACGCTGGTTTTGGTTTGTTGTTTCACGCCATACTCAGCCATACTCCAGCTATGGCGGCGGTCTGTAAACAATCGAGTCAGGACCAAACATTCCAGTGATCAAGAACATGAACATCGATCTACACACTTGGGATACGATGGCATGTTTCAACCAAGTCAGCGAGACTGACTACCCGATCCCGTTACGACAAGTATGGGTTACTGAAGACCAAATCTAACCCGGATTTTCACAGGTTTGTTTTATAACATACACATATGGCAATGTACAAAATGTAATACTGATAATGACAACTGCTAATAGGATTTGTCCCAGGCAAGTAATGCACATACAGAAATACCATGGAGATATTCTTACGCACGACGCATCACAATGTACACGATCGTACGTATCACGTACTTATGCACGATTGTCCCAGTCGTCAAAGCACAGAAGTTTGTGTTGTGGAATTTCGTCCCAAGGCGTGCCAGCGCACAACTGGCACGTGTGGTGTGTGTACAGGTACACAACGCGCACTGGGTATATTTCTAGCTATATCAGCAACGTATTTGCGCTCGTAGGTAACAGCAATCGCCTATGACTTGCATTTGTTTGGCTTTCCTCAGGCAATATGCTCAGAGAATGAAATATACATATCAAAATATTTATGCATTAAATTGACATCAATGAAACAGTTCTACAAAGGCTTATTTGTATACCATTATCAAATGTTAATCAGTAAATATGTATACTGTGTTGTGTAGCTGGAGACGGATTATCTGTAGTGATTGCCGGTGGCAGCAAATGAAAGAGGCGCTCATAAAATATTGTACCTGGCAGTGTAATTCAGAGTTATCTCTCCTGGTTGTTGACAGAGACTTGACAGCGTGATCGTTAGAGAAGTTTCGTGATGGGACACATTTATAGAAAGCCGGGTGTTGCTCTATCTGCGCGAGACGAGGATGATTGAAAACCTGGACTCAGCAACTGCAGACTTTGTACCTGTCTTAGCACAACGAGTTCCTGCCTGTTTCCAACACCATTCCAGTTTTAAGAGCACGGCCATTGTGATTGGATGGGCCTATATTGTTGGGCCTGTTAATCTATTGCTGCCTACACGTATTTTACATATTGTAGTTCGATTGTAAACTAAACTGTGTGTATTATTCTTTGATATTATTGTTGAAATGTACTGATTTTACTCTATAGCTCTGCATAAAGCCATTCCAGGGGTAAGATTAGAGTTTCAAGCTGGATGTCACCTCGTTACAATAGTGATATCAATTATGCATGAAGGGAGAATTCGCACACGCATACGTACCGATACGACGCACTGGAACAATAACAGCCATTATAAGTATCAGTTAAATGCAGGTGCATCTGAAGTGTATAAAATGTTCCATAAAATCAGTTACTTATTTTTATCGATTTTGTCGAAACATTCACATCCTCACGTTTACTGGTTAATAGTTTCTTCTTTCGTTCCCGATTTACGAAGGATTTGACTGCTGACATTTAAATGTCATTATATAGCCCGTACATCTAGCAAAACACTTAGCAGGCAATGTAATTTATGCTTCTGTTTTAGTTCAAATGGGCAGTTAGTGACTGGTGATAAATTTAATTGCTGGAAACTTCGCAAAAGTAGACATTGGAGGAGCAATTTAGTTATATAAAAGGCATCAGAGAAGTGGGTGCTCTTTTTTAAAGAGACCACCGCAAGATGTGTGTTCATGTATGAAGACGAAAACATCTACCTGACGAGCATCTTTGTAGTTAGAACGTCGAGACAGATGGCGAACATACACGTCTTCGTGAACTCTTGGTATCATCTCTGTTTCATCGTGATGTATAAAGCAATGCTTATGATAGCCCCAACTCGTCAGTGAACCCTGATTTCAGTAGAGAGTTTTTATGATTATAGAACTTGATTTTTGTTTTCATCCTCATCATGCAGTTAAGAAAAAAACTTTAAATTATTAAGCGTTTCGTTAAACTTTAAGAATCATTGCGATAAATGAGGCTCACATTTCGAGAGTGATTTTACTACAAACCATTCCACTCACAGCCATCTTAATCAAGGGGGCGTTGGGGTAGTCTAGTGGTTAAAGCGTTGGCTCGTCACGCCGAAGACCCGGGTTCGAATCCCCACATGGGTACAATGAAAGTAGGCCATTTCTGGTGTCCCCCGCCGTGATTTTGCTAGAATATTGTTAAAAGCGGCGAAAACCAAACCTCAGTCAGCCATCTTAATCAAGAGAGATAGGCTGAGATCTGTTCAAGGACCTACGGCTTTCTGATCCCGATGACGGCACTATTTGATCCCAATCTGTACCTCAGATCGCTATCTGATCGCGTTAACGTATCAGAAATATGACCGTTCTCTATAATTGACCCAAGACAAAGCAACACAAAGGCAAATATACAAGTAATGACTACACACAATCATCCACATCACAGAAACTGACCACCCGATGCCGATTTCATCTGTTAACCTGATACGTTTTTATACGTTATTTGGCCATACCTCTATTGTAGAATTAAGCGTGTGTATTGAGCGACGCAAACTTCATGCCCAGAGTTGCGCCCCTTAGCAGTGATAAAAAACTACGACTGTTGCTTGAATTCACAGATCGTCCTGATTACTCCCATTGGTTTGTCAGTAACGCATCCTTGCTTCTAAGTTTCATTGTAGTGGAAGATGTCTTAGACTTGCATAATTTCGACCTTACCCGGAGTCATCACATCTAGCGTTGATGTAACTAACTCCTGTCTCAAAGAAGTTGTGAATCAAGCTCGTGATTAAAGAATAGAATTGAAACAATAACGAAGATCGAATTATTATCAAAATGATAACTCCCACTGCATATGAAAGGCATCATGTGCCGTTATCAAAACTAGTTACTAAAACATGATAATCGCAGGTGTTGGAGCACTGAAATCAATCCGAAAGAGAGTTTTTGGCATCCCGCCACACATTCTTCCATATTCCATTTCATACTTCGGGGAAAGCTTCCCTCTGCCATATCGTTTACTTCACAGTTTGTATTGGGGCACAGGAAAAGAAAGACATTTTGGAACATCAATATCGTGGCAATGAATGTAACCAATACGTGGTGAGCTAATTGCAACATAATCAATGCCTTGGGTACTTCAAAAGGTATTCCCGTTTGGTCACGGCCGGCGATATGAGAACGAAAATTTCTAATCTTAGCATAAAAGTATCATTCAAGTATTCTTTCACCACCAATCTTAAAACACTACGTTATCCATTTCTGTCCATGTATGCCCTTTAAATATCGCTACACTGCTTTGTAGAACTATTATTTTAAGAATATTTATGAGTCTACACAGGTTTGCATGCTTGTTGTTTAACGGCGCACTCAGCAGTATTCACACTACATGACGGCGAAGTGTTCTGTCCACAAAATTGTTCCTCTTCATCACACCAGCTTCTAAATGTCACTTGTCACCAGACAATCCAGTGATCAACATCATGAGCATCGCTCTACGCACCTGGGATACGATGACATGTGTCAACCAAGTAAGCCTGACCACCCGATCCCGTTAGTCGCCTCTTACGACAATCATGGGTTGCTGACGACCAATTCTAACCCCGATCTTCACCCGTCCGGTCTACATACTTCAACCTAGTCATTTCCGTATAGCCAATGCACAATCTTGCGTGACTTGTGCTATTTTCATGACATTTAGAAACATTAGTGTCACGATGTGGGACACAAACGTGGGATTCGCGGATTTGGGAAATCGCCTCCTCCAGATCCTCATCGTGGCGAACAAACACTGAAATCACAGCCGGCTACCCGACATTTAGTGGGTTGCAGCCATTATAAAACAACAACAGATATTAGGAGTTCTTTTTCCAAACTATACAGATTCTCAAATATTTGAGAATACAAATGACAGACATGAGGAAATGAGCAACATCAAACGACGGATGACGTCACATACTTCAATGGCAATCGATTTTTGCAGTTCGTGGGAAAATTAAAAAACTAAATAAAAAATGAATCGAATTGAAAATGAGTCCATTATCGACGAAACATTTATTCATACTCCACCATTACTCAAAAACGTTTGCACGCTTGAAATCCACTTTCTACAAAGGTTGTCAAGCAATCGAATGGCGACCCATGCACATTTACTTTACAATTTCACGAAAGAATGGACATACTAATGCACGTTTCATAAGAGTTGTTCTGTTTTTTTTACGATCAGGCACAGGACCTCGTAAGATCATATTTTCCGCATGTACAAGCAGCCTATGGTGCATGGTATGGCCAGTAATATATTTGGTTTCTTGTTGTGTACAGTAAAATCACTAATATGCATTTCGGCGACGGGAATAGTCTCTGCAATATAATGTATCCCCCCCGAGCGTGGATGAAATACCTCTCCTGTCTAATCAATGAGGTTGGCAGGAATGACTGGAGGTTATCCGGTTATCCCGCAGAGAAAAATAATCTATAACTCAAAATCACCAACGCCAGCCATGACAACGATGCATTACATCGCATTCATCATTGAATGCTGCGTTAACATTCACCACGACTGAAGGCACTCTATTAAACCTGTCGCTTTTGTACATTCTTCTACAAAAAAAGACATTTCTATTAGACCTTCATGTGTCCGTGCGTCAACCAGTGTCAGCAAACAGCAACAAACGCCTTTGGCCCGCTTACCAGATATTTAGCCCTGACCTATTTCGTTCGGATTGGCGCCATCATTTTTTCTTGGCATCCTGAAGAACCTTGGGCTATAAAACCTGGTGTTGTACTGCATGTATGCGCTGTACGTACACATACCGGCCAATGAGGACTTCAAAACGTGTGTCTAAAATGGAAAAATCACATCGACCAAAAGCCTTTCCTGATCCACTAAATAATTTAACATAACTGACTTAACGTTGTGATTGCTTCATCGCGATTGAACGGCTCCGAGGAACAGCGCTCGACTGTAATTAACAGGTGTAATGTCGGTCATCCATGCCATTTCTCATTCTGAACGGTGGCATCTGCGTCCCGTAGCTTCACATTTACATTTGATCAGATATCGATATCCACATTTGACGTCGTGTCGACCAAAAGAGAGTAAGTAGGGATGCGCATGTCCGATATACCAGTGTTAAAACCCAGTCTAAACACGATTC
>VKKT01000062.1:244778-263308 GCA_008038995.1 Haliotis laevigata
GTCCCACATAACGAGGACACGAAATGTAACAAAAATTACATTTAATCGATCTTTGCTGGTGCCTTGATGTGTTATCAAGTTTCTTTTTCTGCAAACTCGGCAAAAAGTACATACGTTACATGCCTGAGGATAAAAAGGAATCTCGCACCAACTCACTTGATATATCTAAGGCTCCTAAAAATTACTCTTGATCCTTCATTCTGCTTTACAACACTGTAATGAATACATGTATGTTCCTAGAAGTAACTTGCGATTGTAATACAAGCGACCATTAATGTAGTATCGTTAATGTGTCCACAAAACGCGAAACGAATCTGAGGATTTCTAAACATTCTAGAATGTTGTCAGGAAAAGCCATGTACAGCTTTTGGTCTTTGATCAATACATTAAATTATTTGACCTTTTATTAAATGTTGGATTTCATCCAGATTAACATGAATAGAACGTTTACGAACGGTATAAACAAGTGGTTACATTTATAGCCTTGCCGTTTACTTTGAGGGATGGTTTCAATTATATTTTCACGAACAGTTCCCAAAATTGATCGTGACGTTCATGGTGAATAACACATATGATTTATGATTACAAAGCCTAATAATCGAAAGAAAACATTATCACTAGTTTGGATCTGAATGTTTAGATATGGACAAATGTGTCAATACTGCAAAGTTATTTTTTCAAAACCCATTACAATCTCAATAAGTACCCGTCTTTCGGTCCTGTGATACACCACGATTACAGGGCATGGTTGCATAAAGCGACTGTCGAAAGTGTCAGTGATGTACTATTGGACCGTCGTTTGATTGACATGACGTTCTGAACTTCGGTGGGTGTGAATATCGGTCCATTATGATTACTGTAAATCAACCTTGACGACCTTTACTCTTGCGATTTGTATTCAATTTACAAGGGGGGGGCATAACATCATCTGCATCCCCCAGCATGTAATACAAGTGCACATACTTTCAATAATTCGAGTGATGCCAGCATCATTGACTGAGAACATAAATATTATTGGATGTGATACCATGTCAGACACCATATATTTTTACCAAGTGAGCATGAAAAACAATAATTTGAGTCATGACAAACTCATAAAACGGATTCTCATCGTATGTGGTGCATCTACATATCGCTGGCCGAAGTGGTTTAATGACAGCATAAGCAGTGTCATATGTATGATCAGAACGTACGTTAGTGTTGATGTAGAGCGTAGGACAAGTCTAGTAATCCATGGCCGGTGAGGTAGCCCAGTCGTTAAAGCGTTCGCTCGTCACGCCGAAGACACAGGTTCAATTCCCCACATGGGTACAATGCCAAGCCCATTCCTGGTGTCCCCCGCCCTGATATTGATGGAATTGTGCTAAACGCGGCGTAACATCACACTCGCTCATTCACTCATTAGTAATCAACGAATTCGTCATATATCGGCTTTCCTGGGAGCGCCAGACTCTGCTACTGACATACTTGTACTACACCCTGACACATGAAATACATCTCATCATCCTTAACTCGTTCACACAGAACGAACGTGAGACTCGTGTAATGGTGGCCTAATGTCGCCCCTGTGTCCCTTAATGAAAATTATTGATATGTGACAGTGATCCTTCCATATGGAAACGTTCCCTTCAATTTTCGTGTTAAATCCCCAAACCGCTCCTGCTACCTGCGCCATTTCGACATCCCAATCAGGCGGGTGTAAAAGTATCACTGTGTAATTTGCCATACAGCATATAATTGGAATGACATCTTGAGTATCAGTCTAGAGATGTTCGGCATTTCCGACTCAAACTATTGAAACGTTCACAGCACAGCATTACACCTATGTATAGAAATGTTGCCCTTTTAAAAATAATGACATGTGTTATAAGGCCTATTTAGAACTGTACAGTATTTTGCAATAATCTCTCTTAAATACAATTGCAGTCTTCTTACTTCATAACAAAACAATTTCATCCTTTCCGACCATGCAAATACATCTGTTCTTGACCGACATGTCACAAGCAATATAAGTTAAAGAACTCCAGAAATAGGGAGGCTGGGTCTCAATGTACCGAAAAGCCTTGACAGACTTTCATATGTTAAACTGAGGTTTTCTGTAACTTTTCGCTAATGATGTTGGTAACCTACTGCGGGTTCTCAGATTAATAACGTCTCTTTTTTCACCGATAAAAACTTGAAACTTGAATAACTTGAAATGAGCAGCTACAGATAGAACTTAACAACTTCTGAAAAAAAACGTGGATTGTTTTATTGATTTTCAGTTTTCAGCTCAAGTCATCGCTCTTGCATATGACGATAATGGTTATTATCCCAACCATTTTGCTTTGATACAAGAACCAAAAGAACTCGACCACATTAAGACTTGCAAGGGGAGCAGAAAGTCTGTTTTGAAGGAATGATGATGTTCCAAAAAGCAAAGCAAAGCAAAGTGAGTAGAAATTATATTCCCTTTCAAATGTCAGTGGTGATATTTCGAAAACAAAAATAGTGACTTTTCATTTCGTCTTGCTTCAATCTCTATCACTGAAAGAAGGAAATACCTCTTTCGGACAGAACACATAGAAATACATGTATGGCGACTTGATAAATGTAATACACGAACGCCACATTTCACCATATTTCATTCGAATGTCAAGAACTGACACAGTTTGTTTATACATCTATGTTCCAGGTTTTTATCATAATAACAGAAAGCTTAATTAGCTAAAGAGCTTTATATCTTTTCTCTTTTTGCATGTAATTCCGAATGTTAATAGCTGCGTGTTTTTATATTAAAATACGGAATATTTTGCCATTTGTGTATTCCGATTTTGTGGATACCATCCTTCATTTAACTTTGAGTGGCGAAATATGGTTAGTCAGGACCTTTACAATCCTGAATCCCCCAAAATGCTTGTAACAACTTTATGCAACCGCTGCAGAAGACTTTTTTTATGCAGGAGTAATAACTTTTCGTCACTAGGTTTTTGATCATTTTGATCATATGTGCAGAAAAAAAACATTCACCAACTGAATGCATTGATATCTCCACATATTTCTTGGACAATCACGTAAAACCTTTCCATACTTTAGAGGAAAAATATATGTTCATGATACACTGTCTACCAGTGGTGACACTAGGTGTTCGGGAGTGCATCTGCCACCCATCACAAACCGATACACTAACAAGTCACCTGTTCCCCTGGAAAAAATACATGCAAACATGAGCGACCAGTCAATATAACTTGCATAGGACACACTATTGTCACTTTTGTGTCAAATATGAAAATCATCTTTATTGAATGTTGTATATTTGAATTTCAATGGTTGTCTACCTTTGAAGTAGCATGACATGCTTTGAAATTTACACAAGAACATGTTCAATTGCATCTCAATTTGTGAAATTAAATATTGCTCCACACCAAGGGAAATTTGAATATTACAGTAAGCAGGTTCTGTCATTATCGTGATGATTGTATTTATGGAAAGAATATAGTTATGAATACTTTTTATATGTTTGTATGCAACCGGACCAAAGAAAGAGAGAATTCCAACATTGAAAGTATTCCGCAGAACAGAACCAAATACATGTTTTCATCTATAAACATGAACACATAAACGGATTTATATATTAGTTTTGAATCTAAACCACGCAGCAATTTATAGGAAAACCCACACATTTTAAAAATGTTATGGAATGCCACTCAATCAATTGGGATCGTCGTCACCCCAAAAAATGACAGGGAAACAACAGATGAACTCCTATCAGACCCCAAAGTCGAATTTTAAAGGACATGGTTTTGACGGATCGGCATCGAAATCCAAAATAAATACAGAGCTGTCTTAACGAATGCTTAAGTATCGATCAGCAGTATTTGAACGGTTTGCTTATGTTCATCTCGGGACTAACCGCCTTCCCATACATAACTCTTCAGCATTTCAGGACATCAACTGCGGATATCACATTGTCGCTTTGAAAGAACGTAATCACAAAGGTGCAGGAGCTCGACCTGATTCCCCATCCCTTCATCACTCGCATTATCAACATGCTAATCAGACATGTAGTTGCATGGTAGTCGATGGCCCTCGGGCACTGGCTGCTAATACCTTGCACCAATGGTCTTGCGGACACATGCTGGCTGTGATACCCATTAACTACATCTGGGCATGTTTCCTTTGTAGAAAGGTACAAGCGTACGACGGCAAGTAATAACGGAACATGATGATCTTATTTCAACTAAAAGCATGTTGCAAAAACAGAGAATAACTGTCTCGCTTGTCTACGATTCCTATACTCAAATTCTGCAGACGGTCTGTCCAGCTGCTCCAAGGAAAGGCCTGGTAACCCTGCACATAACAAATATGTGAGGTTGTAATGACCTTGGTATTGTACCGCAGCATTCGACAAACAGCTTTCATGGTAATATTGGTCGCATATATGTTCGGTGTATGACCAAGAGTGATGCAGAAATTAGATGTAATTGGCACCCCACCATTATGTTGTCTTATTTTATTCGGTAGACATATTTGCAGATAACTGGATTTAGTAACCTTGTTATCTGTCAATTGCCACTCAGCTGCAAAACCAGACCATTGGTGACGCAGAAAACGACATTAAGCGATCGTTATGGGAATTCATGGAAGCTCTGGGTCATTCATAAAATACTTGTCAACAATATTTAATCGAGATAAACATGGATTGATAGTCGTAAGACAATGTTATCACTTTTCAGTTGCGCTCAAAGAATACAGTGTCGATAAAACGTTTGATATTTTTACAAATTTTAAAGTTCTTGTCACTTCGATTATACATTTTGATTGCAAACACAAAATCCATGCTGTTTGGTGTTTTAATGTGTGTATATTGAATGAACTTGTCTGACACTGTTGGCTGATGAAGATGATAACATGAACTCTTAACAAGTCATCATTAACCGATCAGCAAAGACTGGTGGAGCTGGAATATTGTTCAACACACAGAAAAAAACGTTTATTAGTAGAGAGATGGATGTGACCACAAAACATACATCTTCCTATTTAATAATTCTATATAAAAAGGGCTGTGGATCGCCAACAACTAAAGGATCTTAACTGCTGAGCAGATCACGTTGGTCTCTGATGAGGCTACTGTAGAACATAGGTTTTGTTCTTTATTCTCAAATTGTGACATTTGTCATGTTGCCTGTCTGGCTGAGGACCACAGCACTGGGATTATTGACACAGAATAACGGCTTGGCCACAAAAGCAGATACAGTAGTGTCAGTGTAAAGTGTAATCCTGGTGCTTAACCTTACAGCACTCGATTGCAAAGGGTAATTTTTAGTTTTTCCTAGGGACTAAGGAGTATTCTGAATATCACACACACACACACACAGAGATAGAGAGAGAGAGAGAGAGAGAGAGAAAGAGACAGAGAGGGAGACAGAGAGGGAGACAGAGAGAGGGACAGAGAGAGAGAGACTGCATAGTACATGGGTTGACAGATACAGACGATTTTCATAAGATGCGTCTACTTAGGTTATAAGGTGCCATATCACTCAGTGGATCTTTTGGTCGAGAATTATCCGGCCGCCGTCTTATACATACGCGTGGCTTAAGTCTGTCTGCAGCGTAATACCAGCGTCATGTTCGAGTTTGGAGTTATATGTGTCAGCTTTAAAACAAACGAAGCTAATTTGGGTGATAGAGACATTGTTCAAGAGCAAGCCCTCATTTCAGAAGTAAACTAGTTTAATGACACATGGCACCTCACTCACGCATTTACAACGGGCATCGATGACACTAACACACATGTCTTGCTGGTTAGGTGATTCCATGAAGCTACTTTAATGTCACACGATACAGACCTGGTTGACATGTCCCACATAACGAGGACACGAAATGTAACAAAYATTACATTTAATCGATCTTTGCTGGTGCTTTGATGTGTTATCAAGTTTCTTTTTCTGCAAACTCGGGAAAAAGAACACACGTCACATGCCTGAGGATAAAAAACAAGCTCACACCAACTCACTTGATGTATCGAAGACTCCTAAAAACTACTCTTGATCCTTCATTCTGCTTTACAACACTGTAATGGATACATGTATGTTCCTAGAAGTGACTTGCGATTGTAATACAAGCGATCATTAATGTAGTATCGTTAATGTGTCCWCAAAAMGCAAAACGAATCTGAGGATTTCCAAACATTTTAGAGCGTTGTCAGGAAAYGCCATGTATTGCTTTTYTTCTTTGATCAACACATTATTTGGCCTTTTATTAAATGTTGGATTTCATCCACATTAACATGAATAGAACGTTTACGAAGTGTATAAACAAGTAGTTACATTTATAGCCTTGCCGTTTACTTTGAGGGATTGTTTCATTTATATTTTCTAGATGATGACAAATTTTATTGTTTTACAATCCCTTACAATCTCATTAAGTACCTGTCTTTCAGTCCTGTGAAACACTTTGATTGACAAGGCATGGTTGCATAAAGCGAATGTTAAAAGTGTCGGTGATGTACTACTGTACTTAGGATCTTGACGTCGATTGCTTGACATGAGGTTCTAAAAAGGGTGTGAATATCGATCCAGTATGATATCTGATGACTCTTCCTTTTGTGATTTGCATTTCAAAACGAGGGATGACGTCTGCATCCAACACCATGTAATACAAACACAGTAACACCCTGAATGTATATATGCATTCAAACGCTTGACTGATGTCAATGACTGAGAACATTTAACAGTACTGGATGTGCTGGCATGTCATACACCATGTATTCTTTACCAAGTGAGCAAGAAAAACAATAATTTGTGCCATGACTCATAAAACGGGTCGTTTGTTGATTCCTTGTATAATCCTCATCGTACGTTGTGCATCTCCATATCACTGGCCGAAGTGGATTACTGTGAGCATCAGTAGTGTCATATGTGTATATGACATTATCAGTATGTACGTTAGTCGTGATTTCGAGCATAGTACAATAAAGGGCAATTCTAGTAATCCATGGGCGGTGGGGTATCCTAGTGGTTAAATCATTCGCTCGTTCCGCCGAAGACCCGGCTTCATTCCCGACATGGGTACAATGCGTGAATCCCATTTTTGGTGTCCCTCGCCGTGATATTGCTAGAATATTGCCAAAACGGCGCAAAACCACACTCACTCACTCAATAGTAATCCACGAATATTTTATAGGGGCTTTCTTGGGTGCGCCAGACTCTGTTAACTAACTACTCGACCACATTAGGGCTTGCAAGGGGAGCAGAAAGAATGTTTGAAGGAATGATGATGTTCCAAAAAGCAAAGCAAAGAAGAGTAGAAATTATATTCTAATCAAATGTCACTATGTCAATGGCGATATTTCGAAAACAAAAATAGTGACTTTTCATTTCGTCTTGCTTCAGTCTGTATCACTGAAAGAAGGAAATACGTCTTTCTGACAGGAGATCATGTTACGGGAAGAACATAGAAATACAGGTATGGCGACTTGATAAATGTAATGCAAGAACACCTCATTTCACCATATTACATTCGAATGTCAAGAACTGACACAGTTGGTTTATTCATCCATGTTCCGGTTTTTATCATAATAAATGATATCTTAAAAAGCGTTAAGTGTTAGATGAAAAGGAATCCATAGGCTCAATGAATCTGTAATCATATGGTGATGCATATTTCGACACTTTTATTGTCAGTGTCTGAGAACGGTATTTGGAACTTGATTACATAATTAAGCCATTACAACCGGGCCGCTACCTTTGAATGTCATTCACAATGTTCTAGTGATTAATATATTTTAGTTTTTATTCTATCGTTATTATTTTCAGGACGATGATCAAACACACTCAACTGTTTGGTCACCATTCTTTTTTGCATGTAATTCCGAATGTTAATAAGCTGCGTGTATTTAGATTAAAATACAGATTATTTTGCCATTTACGTATTCAGATTATGCATTCCCAGATACCATCCTCCATTTAGCTTTGTGTGGCGAAATATAGTTAGTCAGGACATTTTCAATCCAGAATTCCCCTAAATGGACATTTTCAATCCAGAATTCCCCTAAATGCATGTAACAACTTACATGTTTATGCAGGAGTAATAACTTTTAATCATTAGGAACGCTGTTTTTGATCATTTTAGCAGCGGTAATATTATCAACTGAGTACATTGATATATCCACATATATTGAACATGTTCATGATTCATTGTCAACCAGTGGTGACACCAGGTGTTCGGGATAATGTCAGTGCACCTGCCACCCATCACAAACCGATACAACAAGATGCCAACCTTTCCTCTGGAAAAACATACATGCAAACATGAGCGACCAATCACTATAGTAAATTGCATAGGACACACAATGTCACTTTTGTGTCAGATATGAACATCATTTTTGAAAGCTCTGGCCTTGAATGTTGTAACTTTGATCGGACAACTTTTGAAGTCCCACGACACGCTTTGAAATTTACGTGAGAACATGTTCAATTGCATCTCATAATTTGTTAAATGGAATATTGCTCGACACAAAAGGAAAGTTAAACATTAGGGTAAGCAGGTCCTGTCATTATCGTGATGAATGTGAGTGAGTGAGTTAAAATTTAACGTCACAACGGCAATATTGCAGCCATATCGTGACAAGGATTTGAATAATAAATAAAGTCGTAACAAATAAAGTCAAATTATAAAAGCCTGTCAACGAAGGACAGTAAAATAACTTGAGGATCACAGATATAGCTATAAACTAGTATGAAAAACTAAAAACTTTTAACTATAGAAGACAATACAATATAAAAACAGGCTATATATTGCCAACAACTGAAGGTAGATCACCATACTAGGGACCATGGGGGCTTACAATACATTTCTCATGATGAATGTATTTATGTAAACAATATAGTACTGAGTACTGTATATTTGTTTGTATACAACCGGACCAATCATGCCATGAAGGAGAGAATTAAAACATTGAAAGGTTTTGGACTAACAATAAATTAATATTTCGTAGAAAATAGCCAAATACATGTTGTTATCTGTAAACATGAACACATAAATGGATTATATCTTGATTTTGAAACTAAAACACGCAGCAGTTTAAAGGAACCTCACACATTTTAAACATGTTAATATGAAATTCCACTCTATCAATTGAGATCGTCGTCTGCCACAAGAATGACTGGGAATCAATACGTTAAGAGATAGACACCTATTGCCCCCAAAGTAGCATTTCAAAGGACATGGTTTTGACAGATCGGCTTCACAATCCAAAACAGAGCTGTCTTAACCTATGCTTAAGTATCGATCAGCAGTATTTGAACGGAGACGGTTCAATTGTTTACTTATGTTCATCTCGGGACTAACCGACATATCATACATTACTCTTCGGCATTTCAAGACATTAACTACGGATATCACATTGTCGCTCTGAAAGAACGTAATCACAAAGTTACTGGAGCTCGACCTGATTCCCCATCCCTTCATCACTCGCATTATCAACATGCTAATCAGACATGTAGTTGCATGGTAGTCGACGTCCCTCGGGCACTGGCTGCTAATACCTTGCACCAGTGGTCTTGCGGACACACGCTGTCTGCGATGCCCATTAGCGGCATCTGGGAATGGTTCCAACGTTCCTTATCGAGGAATATAAGGGTCTACAACCAAATACGGAACATCATGGTCTTGGTTCCTTTGAAAGAATGTTTCGAAAAGGACACCAACTGTCTTAAGAAAAGCAAGATTTATGGATGTCAACTTCAAGTTGACATCCATAAATCTTGATTTTCTTATGCATTCCCACTTCTAAATGCCCTTCAAAGATTTGAACCAACTGTCTTGGTTAGATTCCTGACCCAATCACGTAATACGATACGTGAAGTTGTGTTAACCTTGCTATGGTGTGTGTACAGCTACCACAATAATATAGGTTGCATATGAGTAAAGTGCATGGCTATGAGTGAGTGGGTAAAAATTAAAGTCTTTTTTAAATCGGTATAGGAGATTAGAAGTTGTGTCAAAGATTTATTGAGTGTTGTTTCTGCTGCAGAATCAGCCACTGTGTTACCATTAATTCCAACGTGGCTGGGTATCCAAAACAATACTGAAAAAGATGGAACAGTTTCACTTGTGTCTAATATTTCTGGTTCCGGTCGGTAAATCAGTGGAAGGGAAGTGCCTTAATGTGTTTAAATACCCAGTGGTTTGAAAAATATGTATTGTACTTTTAAACCATACTGTTAACACACTGGGTGATTTCCATTTGCACTTCTATAGTAAGTCAGTGAATATTGCTCATCGCCGCATCATAAATTTTGCATCTATTTGTGGAGGGAATTGCCTTTTGTTTACAATAGACTGAACGCAATAACTACTCAGTCAAATATCACACGCAACGGTTAAAAGCTCACTTGTTTAGTTAACTTTGACTCGGGTTGTAAACTACAGAAACTTTCTTTTGCGTTTTCACAGTTTGAAAAAAAATGATTTTTAAAATGAGGGAATGTTCAAACTATAGATTTGGTGCATTTCCCAATACTTGATACCCCTTCCTTTTTGGGATTACGTACATTTGAAACGTAGCCTTAGTGACTGAGTACTTTTTCGTTATGAGGACTCAAAAACCTCAAACAAGAACATGATGGATAAAGTTATTTTGGTTGTGTTTGAGTGTGTTATTATTGCCATCATACTTACATGGTTCATCTGTATATGACGCTTGTTAAATTCAGATATGGACCAGACAAGCCTGTGACCAATGTTCCGATTAACGTCCCACCTCAACATTCTACGATGACTGGCCTACCTGGCCACACGATCTATCGTGTTCCCTCTTACGGCCAAAGCTAACCCCCCAATCACCATTGGAGTCACTACAAAGGGATGTTAGCCTTGTCATATCTCAGACCATGACTATCTAAAAGCTCCAACCTTCTATCAGCCTAATCATGCCGCAGTAAGAAATGTACGCCGCCTTGTCTACTACTACAGTTTCAGTCCTGATAACTTGGCTTCCATACAAACACCAACCGACCCGTGAAGGTCCAGGTTAGAATGAACTTTCAGTGACCCATGCTTGTCATAAGAAGCGACTAACGGGATCGTCAGTAAAAATGTTAATTCCATCCATATTCGGACAAGTCACAATCTCTTCTAAAAGTGCATCCTCACATGATTCAAGACTCAGAATACGAACGTCCTTATACTGTGAACTGATTGGGTATACTATAATTATAGACACCATGCCACATAGTTTACCGAATATTTGTAACCTAGATGGAGTGAGCTGACGATATTATCCCATGATCGTTTTCTATATTGGAAGGTAACAAAAGGAATATATCCAGTCATTCATATGTCGATTTCTGAACAGGAAAAGGACCATGCCGAACTGTGCAAATAAAGTCGATCGCAAAGTTTTTCAAGAGCATTTTCAAGATGTAAAAAGCATGTTGATTACATTCGTCCGAGCTTTCACACTCGAAGAATGAAGAATCATGTGAATATATTCCTGCACTTCTGTTCCCATCTTTTGTTAAAACTTGCGCAAAAACAAGATCAATACTTTTCGCAACACAATATTATGGAGAAGTTGTTTTTCGCCAAATAAGGGATTCACTTTCCAAGAAACGTTTTCATTTTCTTCACTGCTCATAACAGCAATCAATGTAATCTCTGGTTTCGTCTGAAATGTTTATTTTTCAGTGCGACGAGGGCTCCTTTTTGTTTTCACTCCGTGTTCCTTTGTTTCACATCTTGCCTTTCGAATATTTTCTCTCAATCCCGGTAACAGCCAATAACATTCTCGCAATTCCTGTCATTTTTACAATGATTGTCACTCGCATAAACACAGCAGACAAGAGAAAAAGTGGGGATGATGGGGGTAACCCTTAGGGGTGTGAAAGGTTTTTTTCGCTTTTGATAGAAGTATTACTGTTACTGCTCTTACTGTATCCTTAAGAATTTGCGTAGAAACTACCTTCGGTTTCATATTATGTCGGTTATAAAAGGACTTGGTAGACACTACATTATTCATCGCTTTTGATTGAACGGATTAACATTAAACATCCAGACAACAAACCCTGTATTTGACGACCGACTATCGCTTGGGTTACGCTCAATAAGAAACCGATGACAACAACCAACGCTACCGTCATATTAAGGGTTATATGGGACGTTTTGATAAAATGATATGAGCCGGAAATAAATAGGTTATTTTAATGTGCATTTAACACTTACTGGTTACTTATATGAGTAATTAATGAAAACCATCCTGAAATCGACACAAATCGTGAAGACAAAAGCCTAATAGTATTTTCATGGGGGCTAATATGTAGATGGTATACTGATTTCTTCCAAATCATATCTGATTCTGATGGTTATCTGCCAAGTGTATTTTGACAGGTTCCTTTCAGGCTCTTTCGCTGCTCATACCTTTAAGGCTTTCAACCAAAGTTCACAACACTCTCTGGATGTTGATGAAATGGGACAAGAAGCCATTTGAAGTTGGGTCCATTACTCGGGATGGGGTTACGATGATACAGTATAGACAGTGACCCCTTGTGAGGCCAGTGTTCATACGCGGACACCTGACCCAACAAATGTCATTGACGATAAATGAATCGATGTAAGTGAAGATGTCACCTGTGACGAAAACTAGTCAGCCTATCCCACAATGTTACTATTGCTGAGGGTGGAGTGAACGTTGTGGATTGTGGTCTAAATGTTGATGTGGACAATCGTTTCAAGGAAAAACAGGAATGTGCATTTTGTTTAGCCACCCTTGTGTGACAACATTTCTTCAACATTCCCGTGATCGAAGCTCCATGACAAGATAGTGGAGTACGTAGGACTATTTACAAGAACTGTTCGTCCATGTTAGATGGAAGAAATGCATGAAGGAATCCACGTAGCTTTCTAAGAAGAAGACAGTTGAATCGTCACCGTTAGGCCCAAAGTGTTGTGTTTGTGACCGCTGTGAATTATGCCGGGTTGCGTTTTTAACCATGTTCGTGGATTACATCCAGAGATTCGAAATCGGCATTATATGGGACTTCAGTCGTGGCAGTAAAGCCATTGAACGATGCTGGACAGAGTGCTGAATGAATGCTCTTGGTATCTTTCCAACTTATCAAAGACTGTTTACGAAACAGTTATTAGAGCGTATGTGCATTGGAAATCATGCCCCCGAGCTTGTTTGAACCATATTATATCATATTTCAAGTATGCAACACACTTTAATATACCGTTAAAACGTTGGACCTGAAGTGTACGTCGCTTACCACAGCATGCATACATTTATGCAAAAAACACTGTACATAAATATTATTTCCAATGTTACAGGTCTACTTTATATTTGTTGTAAACTGATCTAGTATTGAGTATATTTTTTGTGTAAACTAATTCTTTAAAGGACATTGGATTTTTGTTTTTTAGATTCAATTTAATTAATATTTACGTGGATTTACAAGGACAAGTCCTACTATTTTTTACAGCGAACAATCATATGCATCGTAGTGATTTTTAATATCTATTGACTTTCGTTACATTGACTGTCTGCCAAGGTTTTAAATTAGATGTGAAAGATATTTCGATCTTCAGATATTAGATGTTCGGTCTCTGAGAACTAGATGAGCAAACACAACGTCTTCCAAACACTGAGGCCCCGAAGAATACGATGCTGTCTATAGTCTGGTTGGAACTTTAAGACGAATATAATTATTTCCGTTCGTGATTAAATCACGAAATACAAACGTTTGTCATTCACTCGATAAGTATGATATCGTCACGTATGCCCTTTCCTTAGAGAAAACGTGTACCCATGATTATAAGGTACAGATGGGTTCCCTGGTCCCTTCTAATATCTTCACATATGTTTCATCTCGTTTATCTGCTACTGACAGCGTCTTTTAACCTCCCAAACATCCAATTATGAATTATGAACCATCATTTCACGGTTGGGTTTTAAACTTTAAAAATAAAATCTATGGATCTTTGGACTCTTTGGAGATTAAAAACATTTCACTTCAGAAATATTAATTGTATCTTTTGTCATGCTGCCCTTCTGAGACTAAATTGCAAATTCTTAAAGTGTATACTCAATATTATTCACTCTTTACCTTCATCTATATGTTTCTTTAAAAGACCGTGGTCTTTTTGTTTTCTTGATTTAAAAGTTCCTTCCTTTTCGATCATATTATGAAAATGGCAAACGTAACTGTCATGTCACGTATTAAAATATATTTTTAACGTATTATCGTGAATGCAAAATCGTTTCTGATGCTGAAACCCTTCAAATCGTTTTTAAATCCCACCAAACCTGGAATAATTTGACAAGAATAAAGAGCAACTACTGATCTTCCTCATTTACTGTATTGATTGAAAATCTCTGAAATAATTTATCACTCTGGCATATTACGATAACTGTAATTAACCAAACCATTTACCTTTGGCTATAGAACGAAATGACGTCGATCAAACGAAGTATTCTAAGGCAGAAGAAATGAATTTCGCTCTAGAATTTCTGATGATGTTTAGCTAGAAAGCCAATGGGCAAAACAGCCTAACTTAAGCTCATCTGGGAATGAGTCCGATTCAACAAAAACATAAATTTAACACAAACTGCTGTCAATGCTGATATTCGTGATCTCTATCCAACCATATTTCATAAACTCACAAGACACTTATTTTCAATATTTTCAGAGTTGGTTACATTTTGAACTATAGTGACAGAGCAATGGCCACAGATATTATAATATGGTTCCTGCGGTCACAATATATCAATGGTTGTAACAATCACCTGGCATGTCTTTAGTAGTGCGTGCATGTCCATTTTGGGAAGTTGAAGGAGCATTGTAAATTCAAAATGTAAAGTATTGCACAAACATTTTATGTACGTTGAGGTTCACGAGTAACTGGTCCATATTTACAAAGAGGCATTACCTTTCGAAAGCGGATAGCTGAGTAATGGACGTTAGTTTCAGTTGATATACCGTCAAAGTGCAAAGGTGAAATCAGGATTAAAATGTAAATCTTAATGCAGCGAAATGTTGAACCTAATACAAATTGTACGAAATTCCACCATATTTGAACAACGATGACCTACAATAGCCATAAGTAGATACCAGATTACAAAGATACCACCCTTCGTTTGACCATATAAGGTGTATAACAGTCTGGATACCTCCAATCCGGAAGCTCCTTCCTCAGGACAAATGGTGGTGGGATCAATAACTGATCAGATTAAATAAATAGAAATAGATATTACTCCGTATCCAATATTGTATATTTCTGAGACATTATTAATCCAGAGAATTGTACAGGAATAGACCCCGCAAGGAAAGATGTCCAGATTTAGAAATCATCATTAGAAACACTATGAGAAGATGTCATTGCAACATTACAATGCAATGTCCTGGCTATCTTCCTCAATTCCATGCCCACATTCGATACACGAACTACCGCCATTCTGCTTGGATTGTGATAGCACAAACATCACTACTCCATTCATTAGTGTTCTTTAGACAGGCTTATCTATGACAAAGACATATATTGGCATTTTATCTTACATAATATTTGCATTAAAAATAATATATGACAACCCAACGGTAACGCCAATTCGAAACAAGGAATTAATCCATTCTGGACCGGGCAGATATATTTGTTGTGTAATGGATGATTGACTGTGTATTATTGTTCGGCCTTGACAGTAGGTCATGACAGCCATGACTCAATTCAGTATGCCCAGCGTGAGATAACAGCAACACTGCTAACCTCATCCGACAGCAACACAAGGGAATTCAGAGTTAGAAATCGCCCAGTGACATAAGCTATCTCCGGCTATACAGCGTGGATAGTGTGGACAGTTTCGAGAAAAAGTCGTTCCTTCACCCGCAACAAAATGATGCTTATTAAGGATGTCTACGTATAATATTAAAAGCTATAATAACTGTTAATGTTTGAGGATAATGAGTGAGTGAGTTAAAATTTATAGTCACATCGGCAATATTTCAGCCATATTGTGACTTAAAAAGTTATAAATTAACAATAAACACAATTACATTATACAACACCTGTCAACAGGACAGTAAAACAACTAGATTATCAAAGGAATAAATTTAAGACTAGTAATTAAATCTAAAATATTTTACCTATAAATGACAATGCAATATAAAAACCGGCTATAGATTTTCATCAACTATAGGTAGATCACCATACTAGGGAGTTTGGGGATAATAACTGAGTCTAGGTCATTAAAGGAGGAAAATGTGTTGCAGTCTATACTAACAATTAATACTGCATATAAAAAAACAGAATAAATATAAACGACATATTTTCATATATAACTTGGTAGATCTTAACATGATCTTACACATCTCATACCGGTTATCAAGGGTTTTTTATGTCAAAACGCAGTGTTCACTCAAGAAGGTCAGCATTCACTAAACAGACGTTGCTGTCATCATTGACATTCAAATATTTTCCACAAAACTACATCGGAAATCGTTTCATCCTGGCAACCCCTTTTCTGTCATTGAGGCAATGTTTCGACGGAAGCCATTACTCTGAGAGATGGGCACCCAAACCCAAAATAAGTAAACAGCTATCAGAACGTGTACTTAAGTATCGATCAGAAGTATCTAAAAGTGGACGACCCAATTGTTTACAGATGTTCCTCTCGGGAGCAACTGAGTCCATCTCCTTGTAGCCTTTCCATCATTATTGGACAGCAAGCACGGAAATCATATTGTGGCGGCGAAATAAACGAAATCACACAGTTACTGGAGCTCGACCTGATTCCCCATCTTGCCATCCCCAGCCTTATCTACATCAGACATGTAGTAACACGGTACTCGACCGTCCCCCGGGCAGTTGCTGCTTATACCCTGCCCCCGTGGTCTGGCGAACACCTGATCTCTACGTTGCCCTTTTTTGACATCTGTGCATGTTTTCAACTTTCCTTATTGAAAACGTCCTTTTATGGATGTCTGCAAGGAATAACGCGACGTCGTGACATTTCATCCTCTGAAGAAGACGTTGCAAATAGGCAAATAACCACATTTGTGCAGACAACTATTCCTGTTGCAGTACTGAGAGTGTTTTAATCTGCGTGCATCACGTAATAGGTATACGTGAAGTGGCGATAACCTTGTCTCACTGTCGTCATCAACAGACAGCTTTTGCTGAAATTTAGGTCGCATACAAGTATAGTGTGTGATAAGGCGTGATATCGAAAGGGGATATAACTGACCTGACACCGTTATAATGTGACACATCAGTACACATATTTGTAGAAAGAAATGGATTAAGTAGTCCCATTATCTGTCTTTTGCTACTCAATTGCCATGCAGGGACATCGATTAGCTGACATTGACAATGCGGAGACGTCGTGGGATTGTTGTGGGAAATCACGTTAGGGTTAGTCATTGATCAACCTAGAATACTCTGAGTAATCACGATATATATAGATGAAGACTGGCTTGATGTATACAGATCACATTTCAGTCGCTTGCAATGGATACAGTATCTTTATTGCATACTATGCTGACTATGCTGTGTAATCAATTGTTAGAATATGCTGTAATAAAATCTATAACATTATTCCCGCTACGATTCAGTACATGGACATAACATTGTGTTAAATAGTGATTAGTTGTTGGGAATTCGTTACTATCTAGAGTAAGCAGTCATGTGAAGTTGTCATATCTGGATGCGTTTGTAGTCAAGTGTGACCTGGAATCTTCTACAACGTCTGCTGAATAATCCAGCAGTGTAAAGTACATTCTGAAAATAAGTCAGTCGAATGGATGCAATTGTAGATGTCAAGATAAGTGGGTCAGTGCCGGCCTCTCTCAGGGGCGTAGGAACAGTGTGTGTGTGTGTGTGTGTGTGTGTGTGTGTGTGCTACCTTACCATATCTACCTTACCATAACTACAATTTCATTTTAATTTTCAATACTTTTTATAAATTAGCCCCCCCCCCCTGCTCTGAAAACCGTTCCTACGCCCCTGTCTCTGATCCCACATTACATGAAGACAAGCGGTTGTGTGAAGATCATTATCTTCACTCTGTTTACTCAGCCAAGGCCTGTTTTGGACGGCTGACCCCGATTGCTGCTAGGTGGATATTACTGTCATTGTAATTGTACTGCCAACGAATTTGTGATGCCGCACTATTGTGTACTGCCACTCTACTGTGCCATGATTGTATTGATTTGTAGGCCTAATTAATACTATTAAATATTATTGATCATTTACAACACTTATTTTGTGTTTCGCCTCACGGTGAATTATTCTGCGTATACATTTTTTAATTAACTTATTTTTCCTAATTTGGAGAATGAAAATAACAAGAATTTTCACCATAACCTGGATACTGAAAGATGGACTTCCTGTAATATTGCTCAACACATGGACATTTAACCACTGGATACTTGGTGGTACCTGTCTTGTCATGCAATCTTTTGCGAGTTGTTTAATACGATACTGAGATACCCGTGAAGTTCCGGGTTAGAATGTGCCTTCAGTAACCCATGATTGTCGTAC
Organism: Haliotis laevigata; assembly: GCA_008038995.1. Lineage (NCBI taxonomy): Eukaryota > Metazoa > Mollusca > Gastropoda > Lepetellida > Haliotidae > Haliotis > Haliotis laevigata. The sequence continues at coordinate 263,289 of VKKT01000062.1, forward strand.
GAGGCGACTAACGGGATCGG
>VKKT01000062.1:274336-284730 GCA_008038995.1 Haliotis laevigata
AAACACTGTACTTGTGTACAATGAAACTATTTGTACTGTACTGTGTACTACCGAGGTAAAATATACATGCTTAGTTTTTTACCGTTTTGACATATTTGTGAACAGCATGTTATTTGACAATGAGATCAAAGAAACACTGTACTTGCATACTATGAAGCTACCTGTACTGTGCTACTGAGGTAAAGTCTGTAAACATAATTATGGGAATAAAAACATGAAAAAAATAAATAATATAACATCAGCGAATTATCGTGTTCACTTGTCGCAGCATTTGATTTTTATCTTGTGGCTTTTGTTACAAAACGTAGTAACCACTGGTACAGATGCATTATCAAACTTTAGAGGTTCCAGCAATTTGCTACAAACGATTGAAATGCATCACTTTCTCAATGTAAAATTGTGCACCACCATTTGAGCTCCTTATTCATGTGAATTAGAACTTCTGCTCGAATTGGCAAAGTCACAACAAGGTATTTGGGTCAACTTAACTTTCAGATCTACTGATGTTCAATAACCAGTAAATAGCCATTTCCCTTCCACTGATCTATCCACTTGAACCGAAAATAACGGAGACCGGTTCATATTAAGGTCTATGCATAAATATTCCAATTGGCAAAAAAAACACACTCTCCACAAGATTGTGAAACAAGAGGATTACTTCAACTTTCCAGCAGTCATCTTTTCCATAAAGCCGTGGAAGTCCTTTAGCTCCAGCTTTTGGTGTATATGTTTCACAATGGATGATGTCCTTTGTACGACGATTTGGAAGCGCACCATACAACAATTGCTCCGGATCTATTTGATTGTGGTTATAAGTCCACGCGTAGTTTTCCGTAGAAATTATTGCCAGTATATGGAATAATTGCCTTCTTGTTGAGGACGAAACTTAGGATTTTCCCTCCTGTGATTGTTGTTAAGACCCTGGCTTCTCAAGACGTATCTATGGTCAGAAATTGATCAACAAAGTCTGCTGGGCCTGCTTCCAAACTCCATCCCTTCTCACGAAGGATGGTGAAGCTAAAGCCGTTCTGATCAGGAGTCAGTGGAGTTGGAACCCAGTATGCTGATGTTTGCCATGCCCATTTGATCTTCACTCAAGAGAAACACCTACTATAAAGGTAACTGTGGGGTGAATCCTCGATCACCCATAGTATCTTATTATTTCACGCATTGTATCTACATTTCCGTGTCAGTTGAAGGTTTTCCTAATCTTGAATGATCTCTGAAGTTCGAGATAACCTTTATTTCCGCTGCCCACCTCTTCACAATGCCAAAGGGATGTTTAGTATACCCTAGAACTGATAGCATATCTGCATGGACGGCAGCTGGAGTTGGCTTATTGAAAATTAACATACATGATTGGTACATTGGTCCCCAATTGTAACCCCTTTATATTCAGCAGTGAATACATTTATCAATCTGTCAGGCTTTTCATTTGAGGGGCGATGGGTAATCCGTTAGTTGCAGCATAAGCTCGTCACGCCGAAGACCCGGGTTCGATTCCCCACATGGGTGCAATATGTGAAGCCTATTTCTGGTGTGCCCCGTCGTGTTATGCTGGAATGTTGCTAAAGGCGGCGCAACACTAAACTCACTACAGCATATGCAGCCATAACAACAACCTGGTATATCTTATGTACAACCAACTGCCTTGGGAATACAGAAATATTGCTTGGCAGTCTTCAGCCGTCCCTCGTATTATATTCTCAACGAACCTTTTACGTCTCATGGAAACTCAGTCGTTAGTTTGATTATTTTCTGACCTTTTGAAATTGAGAATGTTTCATTCTTAACGACTGGTAATCTATTTTAACACACTGGCAGACGTGATCGATTTACCCAGAGAAATCACACATTTCTTCATGCATAAGATTTAAATGGGGTCAGTGCTCTGCGATCCTCTTCAAATTTACAGTCAGTGTCAGTGTGTGAAATACAGTCATATTGTCTCTGTGCAATTAGGCTACCATTATATATTATGATTTTGCATTTGCAGGCAAACACGGGTGTTTGAACGACTTGAATCAACCTTGCTAAGACTGTCAATCTTCCTAAGCCAAGTCCCCTTTAAGAACTTGAGTCAGTATCTACTTCATTAATTCTGGTTTATTGAAATAGCTGACACAGCCCTCTTCACCGAACATCGTATTCCAACCCACGTCATAATTGAGTATACCTTCCAAAAGTAATAGTCTAGGATAGAGCATCTTGTTATTACATAGAAGGACATCCATAGCCTGTAACCCGGTTGGAGTAGGTATCACAACGCAGGTCTATCTAGCTACCACCTGAAGCGTTAACAGTGGCAGAAGAGTCCATTAACAGGGGACAATAACATGTGCTTTTCAGACAGACCACGATTATTCGATACATAGGGTCTTCACGCTCAATGAACACACAAAAGGTAGTTCATCCAACAGGAGTATTATAATGATTACACAGTGTGAAGTTGTTATACAAGAAGATAGCTCTAGTGCTTGTTTGGATTGGCATTCTATTTTTGGAGTTCATTTAGACGGGTCGTTAGATTCTTCCGGATCCGTTGCTACGGTTAGTAGGTCACGTTGTCAAATCTACAGCCTGATTGAGACGTCCACAGGAATGGCATATTGAACTAAAAAGGAAGGTACACTTATGGTAATATTTAATTAGAGAGGCATTAAGAATCATAATGGTGAATTTTGAACACATGACATAAAATATAATACATTTAGGATTGCATGACAAAAAAACTCATTACTGCTTTTTGGCAATGTTTTAATATATCATCATATGTTCAGTTTTGTTTTGTTTGTTTATAAAACTGTCGACATATGGACAATGTACATGATACCTTCTGTTGGATCGTCAAGACCAGTCAATCTGTTGTAGATGAATGACAATGCTCAGAATCAAGTCAGATAGTCCAATGCTAAAATTGCTATGGGCAGCAGCTGGGAAGGATGGTCCAAAGGTAATTCAGACTGACAGTAGTCAGAAGGTCAAAGGTAGCGAATACGAGCTAAAAGCTGATGTGACGCTGGTTTACAAATAATAATTTCAATTTGTAGAACGGCTGAACTGGCGGACGTAGCGTAACAGCCAGACATATTGCTTAAACTAATTTCTGTTATGGTTTCGCTTACACTATTATCATTGTTCTTAAGAATATAAACAAAATGATATATTAATGATTCATTCTTTGTGCGTGGCAAGCTATTCAGATTACCCTTGATTTATTTTCTATTGTTGCTATAGACAACTTACACGTTAATCACACAACCGAGACACACTCAGACATTGAAATGAAAATATTTTAAGTTCTGTAAGACGATGTATGAGTATTCTAATATCATTTTAGATATCATATTGCAAGACAACAATGGAAACATGTTTATGACACACAATACGCCTATTCTTGTCAGGATAGCTATAGTAAGATTATTCTCACCTAATATGACATCGTGATTATCTTTTTTTAAATTAATTTAGCTTTTTGGTGCGTCATGACCAGACAAAACAAAAAGTCTTATAACGAATTATGGTATTTATAATTTAGGAGTTTCATCCAACAATCAATAAACATCAAATTGAAGATCAATACTCAACGCAGCTTTTGGGGCAGACTATCTCTATGGCGTAAGTATGTTACTATATAAGGTTAAGTAACAATGTTATTACATATCAAGTCTTATAACATTACAGATGCTGAGCATTATTTGCTTCAGCGGAATAAGGAATGACAGCGTGATGGGTAACGGTTGTATTAAATACATTCTATTTGCTACTGGAGGACATCATACGAGTTCAAATACAGTATACAGCGTATATACAGGGTATAGATCTTCCACTGGAATGGGGATATGGAGATCTCCCACTGGAAGGGGGATATTGAGATCTCCCACTGGAAAGGGGCTATGGAGATCTCCAACTGAAATGGGGATATCGAGATCTCCCACTGGAAAGGGGATATGGAGATCCCCCATTGGAATGAGGATATGGAGACCTCCCACTGGAATGGGCATATGGAGATCTCCCACTGGAATGGGGATATAGAGGAAATATCGACACGCCAAACTAGCGGCCAAGTTTGTCGCATACTATGTAAATGATCCGGTGTGCGGGCTCTCTTAGTGGCTCAAGCGTCGGCTCGTCACGCTGATGACCCGGGTTCGATTCCCAAAATGGGTATAATGTGTGAACACATTTCTGGGCACTCTTTATGAAGGTTTTTATCGTGATGGTATTTTGAATATTTACCTCAGTTAAACATGTGAAAAACACTGAGAACATTTTACAAAAATAACAAACAAAATTGGATTTGTTTTCGAACAGAGAAGTGGAGATTCGTCTCTCAGTAGTTTCTTAAGTTATAAACAAAGTTGCAAATTGGAGACATTCCCCAAATCCGAAATGAACGGAAAGAAGCTTAAACCATAATAATGTTTTCTTACTACACGAAGACATCTAGCGAGGATTACCTTCTTATTTGAATTTATAGTCCACTACGGAATAATTGCCAACCAATCCACACAACGCTTGACACAGGTAATTGGTACAGAAAACAGAAGTTACGTCGTGAAATGAGTCTTTGTTTTTAATAACGAACCTGAAAATATGATGAACTGTGTATATGTAGACTGTTTATACAGCTTAGAGATGTTAATATGGTATTAGCCTCCGCTGTGAAAAATGAGTTGTCATCTGGTAATCATGAAGACAATGTTCTGGGTCCAGTGACCATCACTAACAACTATGCCACCTTCATTGGATCCATCTGTGAAGTACCTGTGAAGGTCCAGATTAGAATATTGATCTTCAGTAACCAATGCTTGTCGTAAGAGGGGACCACTCACTCACTCACTCACTCAATCTGTGAAGACAGATAGATTTGTAAGTATCATAAGTGTTTCTTAATTCAATTTATTGTTGTTGTTAAATTAGTTTTGAAATTTCTTCAGTTTAGTTAATGTTATGTCAACGTCTGGTCTTACTAACTGCCATAGCGGAGAAGAGAAAAGCTGAGTTGAGAAATGATTGAGTGGGTAATCAATACCCTGGTAATATCAACATTGGAGACACCGAGATTAAGAATGAGTTTCACATATCGTATTCATGCGGGGAATTGAATCCGGATCGGCATGACGAGTCACCGTTGTAACCATCAGCATAACTGACCGCCTTGGTGGTTACATAGAGAACCATCTCAGCCAATTCTTAAATTCTTTAGTGGAAAGCTAATTTCTAATTGTGTATGTGAGACGATGGGTCTATTGCCTCCCTTAGGCTGAAACAAAGGTTTAACGAGGATCACATTTGTCTCGTCGAAGAAGAAAAGAATTCTAGACAATTTAAGCTTTCAATATGACGGAAATGCAGCAATGTTATGTGTTGATTAAACACTTAGAATCTTTGTTGATGATAATAAACATTTACAGGGTTTGGAATGACTTGTTGTACCTTAGGCGATCTTTGTTAATGTGATTAAACATTTACAAAGTTAATTTGGCGATATACATTGGGTTGAGAATGATTAATTGTCAGTGCCCTGGGCGATCGTGTGTCCAACGTTTAAATGAGGAAGCTCTTGTGTAAACTTTGGCAACACGATCGTCGTGTTTCGCGTTACAAAGACTGTCGTCAATAAATAAACTATGAACAGTGCTATTTTTCACGAATATATCTAATTCATGATTTCTCTACCGAATCAGGTACATCCTAAAGCACGATCATCACAAATAGTAGTAACAACCTTATGAGGGTAGCCTAGTGTTTAAAGCGTTGGCTCGTCACGCCGAAGACCCGGGTTCGAATCCCCACATGGGCACATTGTGTAAAGCCCATTTCTGGTGTCCCCCGCCGTGATGTTGCTGGAATATTGCTGAAAGCAGCGTAAAGCCAAACTCAGTCAGTCAGTCAGTCAGACATATAGTTTCTTGCTGCGACAGAGGGCTCCATTCAAACAGTTTTCTTAACGTTTGTTCTGACAAATTGTCTTGAGTTATTTCAGCAAGAAGCGTCAGTTAGCCGAACAAATGCCTTGTAAATTCCACCGTTTCGAGCACAAGAACTGCTTTTCAACCCTATAACAAGTTGAAAAACCTCAATCCCTTAACTAACGAAATCTGACACGAGACGCAGTCCTACCTTTGATGGGATGAAGCTCCGTTACCTCTTTGTCCAAAGCGTTTGGCCCAGCCCGAGTACGTCTGTAGGTTGTCCAACCAAAACTCGTTCATTTGCAATTGTCAAATTAACAGATCCGCAACAGCTTTACGTGGATCATTCAACTGATAATGTATACCGCTAGTGTGAAAAACAAATTCTTCCAAAGTCAAGTGTTGTTTCAATGCCTACCGGGCGGAATAATGCTAAGAATCAAATGTAAAATGGCCCCACAGAGAGACATGTTCGAGTATGTTCAAGGGAAGTTTTGATGAAGTATTCACAGTACACGTATGTAAAGTCTGGAATGACACAACTGACAAATGACTGGAATATGAATCTCCAAATTCGTCAGTAATTAGACGAATGAGTGCATTTTTGCACACGCCGTCTTTGAAAGCATGATTGTAGCATGTCAGGTTCATGTTTGTGGACGGGCTTTGGGGTAGCCTAGGGGTTAAAGCGTTCGCTTGTCACGCCGAAGACCCGGGTTCGATTCCCTCATAGATACAATGTGTGAAACCCATTTCTGGTGTCCCCCGCCCTGATATTGCGCTAAAAGCTGCGTAATATTATACTCACTCACATGTGGGGGAAAGACAGAATTGATGCAAGACTGAGAAGTAAAACCTTTACCAATTTGGTGAAGCACAGGTATGGTGCTGACGAACTAGGAACATAATTGTTGAGGGAGCCACAGAAAATGACAACTACAGCATTCTTTGGAATAAGACTCTATACTGTAGCTTCAGTCGTATCCAAACCAACAAAACGGACATTTTCCTTTTTGATAAAACGAATGAAATTATTTATACCATTGGCATTTACGTCCCTTTTGACAGTACTGCGATTCGCAAGATTCCAGAAAAACGTGGTAACTATGCGGGCCTCGGCTTTGCAATTTCTCACTGGCATCTGAAGTATACTGTGGTCGCTCCATTTGTTCTCGGTGCCCTTGGTTTGGTACCTCCTGTTCTCTTGCCACAGATTAGGAGTGAGTCCTGCTTACCTATCGGCAGAACATCCCCTCTGACAATTTAGATAATTCAGAAGTCTGCACTGCAGGGGAGTCTTAGGGGGTTCCACTAGGAAGCGCTTTCTGGGAGAAGTCCCAATCGCTGCCTGTAGCGTGAACAAGGTTACCTGAGCTGATAATGAGTCTGAGTAGCCTTCAAGCCTGTTGTTTGTTGTTTAACGTCGAAATATTCCAGCGATATGACGACATAAGATAAACTGAAACCACCTCTCAACAGTAACGTAACATATACATTTACATGACGCAAGATCGAGTCCAATATTAAAAGAATATCAAGACTGACCATTAGAATCGGAATAATGTAAACCTTCAGGTAAATCCCGTAATGCACACAGACGAGTCACATAAAATCTTTAAGAGCACGTAAGATAGGTTTCCCGTTGAAATAACCAATAAGGGCTTAGTTCCTAATGTTACATGGAATTCAGTACTTGAATGAAAATACAATCCTTTGCCCCTTTGGTTACCGGAAGTACGTCTCAATGTTTGCCAGTATCAGATGGATAATAATGGAACCATGCATGTGGAGTATCCAGTGTCAAGGGACATTTCGAAAGGTTTGCTCTAACATATTTAGACCCAGGACTCAGGGGCGGATACAGCATTTTGATACCGGCAGGGCAGGAAATGCTAACCCTTTTGCCAAACACATGGTGTTACCACCAACATGCAGTGATTCTTCCATGTTATGTTCACAGGTGATTTACACTTTAACTTAGGCGTAATCTGTATCGTCGGACAGACAATGGTTATTCCGACATTGTCATGTAAATGTAGCCGTAAACGTTCGTCAAACTAACACGCTGACTGATATTTTAAGCTTCACAAATTACATATCTTTCACTGAAAGAGATTCTATTCTACAGCATGTTGTCAATTTATACACTTTCACCTAACCTTCACACGTCAACAAAGGTCGCTAAATTGGACATTCGATATTTTTATACGATATTCAAATCTAAAACATTTACATCAACAAATTCCTGAACTGGCACATTTAATATTGGTTATTTATGAGTTCGAAAATAACCTTCATTCATGGCAACCAAACTACCATATCTCTTTGATATATTCAAATCCGAGACATAGATGTTACCATTCCTCTTTCAAATCTACTCTTCTGGCAAGCGGCTGGTAACACCGTTGGTGCCACGAAAACATAGCAGTTATCTCCTCATTAATCGGGAAGCTCACAATGACGACAAAAGCCAGAGGCAGTGTAACATCCTTACAAGCCCTTAGTCGGGGTGACGACAAAGTGGAATTGGCAGTCAAGTAATTTGTGGCCTGAAACTACGGTCTTGAGTTGAGGTTATAGAACGGAGTGTCTTACTGTCAAGTCAAGCGTATGAGGTGGCGGAAGAGGCTATTAAAGTTGGACGCTTGGAGGTGTTTTTCAGACACTTGGCCACGATTGCACCGTACGTTTGCTCTTCAGGTTCATTTGGGTTGCTATAGGATGCCTGCCCGGAAGGAATATCACAGTGATTTGGAATGAAGATGTTACATGGATTGAAACAATCTGTGGAACGTTTTCACATTTTTGTTGAAAGAAGCTTCGCTGTTGGTCTTTTTTAAACTTTGTCAAAAGGCTGAGGGTACTAGGGGTTTTGTGGATAACTGTATAGGAAATTCAATCATGTCTCATTTGCCTGTATTGTCTTTGAGAATTCACCTCCGGTATGTGTGTTCTCAACAATCCCATTGTGTCATTAGTTGTTCAGCTGTGACCTTAATACAAAATAATACGAAATTCAAAAAATGAGCAAGAACATTTGTGGATAATTGATGGACACGATCAATGCATTCGAAGTAGTTTTCGTCTTACTGTGCCAGCGTTGATTTATGATTTTGGTTTACTGTTATTCTATTTCTACAATGTTGTGAAAGGTCCATGAGACATGGGTCTTTGCAACATGGCTTTGACAATGAGATCCGGGTTACATTTGGTCTTCAGCAAACCAGCAACCCATGCTTGTTGTAAGAGGCGATTGGCATGATCGGGTAGTCAGGCTTGCTGACGTGGATCATGCAGGTCACAATACCCCAAGACAGATACTCATGATCCATTGAAATGTCTAAACCAGATTCGATTATTTACATACCGACATGATACAGCTAGAAAATTGCCGTTACTTAAAATAACCAGCAAAAGTAAATATTGTCATCATTGATTCTCAGTGATCCATTCAAATATTTTAAATCGGTATTTTACCTTATTTGCACCAGGTAGCTCGAGACCGACTGTTTTCTGGTGTTGATGTTTCCCACTAACTATGTTCAATATTAAGCACATAATTAAACAATCATGTTTTACTTTTCTGGAAATGTTTAACAATTCAGTTGCACTCTATGGATCATTTCAGGACTTGATGGCTCGGGTGGACAGGACGGTGCGGTGGGATAGCCTAGAGGGTAAATTGTTCGCTCGTAACGTCGAAGACCCGAATTCGATTCCCCACATGGGTACAATGTATGAAGCCCATTTCTAGTGTCCCCCGCCGCAATATTGCTAGGATATTGCTAAAAGTGACCTAAAGCTATACCCACTCACACGGGTGGACAGGTTCGGTGATCTGTTTGAATGCGAGTCACTTTGTCATTCATGTGTCACCCTTGAATCTTTACCCATAATATCCACCAGCTGATTATCTGGATCAGACTCGATTATTCAAAAGCTGCCATAGTTTCCTTGTGCGGCGTTAATTAACAAACGAAATATTTCCAGTGAAGTCACAAACAGTCTCTTGACCCTGCTAATATATGCCCTTCTGTATTTTTGTCAGTTCCGAATGTTTCTCACGCCCTGATTAGTCATTCCGACGTGAAATACAAACACGTTATCTATCATCAATTTACTTAGGAATTGTTTCCTTTGATGTAATAACAAAACAGTGTAACCCTTGCACACTCATAAAGAAAACAATTCAGAGTGCTCTTTCATTACTGTTATGTGTTGATTTCCAGGTTGAAACTAAAATAGTTACCCGGGAATCAGTCGGCTTAAGAACTGGGTGTGAAACCAACATATTCGAAAATTAACTAAATTCACAAATTAATACCAATCAATATAAAGGTATCGCTATAACATTGAGTGGCCGCACAGATTCAGAGGCAGTTTAATACAAGATCAGTGATCACGGTCATACAGACAATGATGGCCTCCCATAGTCACCTCCCAGCAACACTGACTGACTGAGTTTGGTTTTACGCC
>VKKT01000063.1:16055-28573 GCA_008038995.1 Haliotis laevigata
TTGTCGGTTGATTTCTAGGATATCGATGTTGTTGCATAGGATGGCATGGTCAGGGTTGGCTTGGGTGTGGACAGCTATGGCGGATTTGGAGTCGTTTTTTGTGCACTGACGATTTATGTTCCTTGATTCGTAGTGGGAGCGGGTGGGATGTTTCACCAATATAGAGGTCTCCGCATTGACAACGAATCTGGTAGACTACTCCCGAGGGGTCATCTTTTCTTGTTGACGGTGGTTTGCCTGTGGCTTGGAGGAGGTTCTGGATGGATTTGCCTATTTGGAAAAGGACGTCTATGCTTGCTTGCTGCTGAAGAAGTCGTCTTATCTGGTGGCTTACCAGTACCATTATAACCAGTACCCCCAGAAGCTAGTCAACATTTTCATCACAACCACCCTCAACCCGAGAGATAAACCACCCCGCCGGCAATCAGCACCCTTTGTAATAAGTATCCCGTATGTCCCAGCAGTCAGCCATGAACTGTTGGTTGTCATCCAAGTCGACTACGGGTGACAATTCCTAGGAATTATACAACCAGGCGCGTAGCAAGCCAATTTTTTGGTGTAAGCCCGATAGGTTGCAAAGCTGTATATTTAGACAGTATTGAGGGCTAGCCCAACCTATTTAGCAAAAATCATGTGTAAGCTCAGGATTTCTGTTATAATGGTAGCTACGCCCCTGACAACCCATCTCAGAATCCCAAGACCTCCGTTCATGTTCATGTCAAGTTGCGTGTTAAAGACGAATGGCTTCCACATAGTCGTTTGCACAACGGAACGGCCCGAAATCGCCTAAGATCATCCGGTTATGTGGAGCCAGACGACCTAAACAGTTCAGTAAGCTTCATGTCAAGCTTGACGTCACTGGAATTTGATTTTTTTTGTCTGTAGTCTAACGCCGGACTCAGAAATATTTCAGCTATATGAAGCACTGGAATTTGAGTTCACGGGGAAAGGTCAACAGGCCGGACGAAGGTCGATTTTTGTTTTGTTCATGACTTCCCATCGAACTCGCGGAGATCCTCCTGAACAAAGTCTCAACATATTGAAACAGGAATGCAACTTTATATCACGCCAAATTCTACGTCTGATAGGGGTGTTCTTGCAATTGGTGGTTACACCAGATATTGACATTGTGGTCGGTAATTGATACTTATAGGACTTCAGGATTGTATGACCAAATCTTGAAAATGAACGCATTAATTTTGTTAACGTCATACAATAGTTATCAGTATTACAAAAGGAGTAACTTTTTTACTTCTATGAATAAACTAGTCTTTCGTTTTTTTGACGTTTAATTATCCCATGATGGTCAATTTATACAGACAAGTTCCTTTGCTATGGTTAATGGTAACATATTGACGCTATTAACCGTATGTGTTGCCATACTTTCCCCATGTGTATATATGGTAACTGCATGAGAGTGCAGGTATGGTTGAGGTCTGTTCCAACCAGAAATTCCCACATAGCATCTGGATGACTTGTTCCCTTACTGAGTACTACCCTCGAATCCTCAGACTGATAAGCTGAGCGTCTTGTGCATCTGGACACCCAGCACCTCCATCTCGTGCTAAACACCAACTCTCCAAAACAAGACAAGAACAATCATTTTAACAATACCCTTTATTCCTGTTCATATATAAAGTGCACTTATAGACCAACAATTGCATAGCTGTCAACGAAGTAGTCTAACTTATCAGTATCAACCATCAGTCCAGCGACAACACCATGAAACCCAAAGAATCAACAGCTCATCTGGCTATGTTCCGTCTGCCTTTGGTTTGCTCATGTGTACTGCACCGTGTCTTGAACTACAGGATTCAACACCACCTATGGGTGGCGACTTGAAAGCACGTTTGGCATCTGCAGCAGAATTTTAATCTAAAAAAAAGCCCTGTCCTCGTCAATACTTCGCAGGACGGTTTATATCACTGAAAAAAGACTAGTTAACAACAGGATGTCTGGTGTCATGATCTCAGATATTGACCCAAAATGTCCAAAACATTATTTTCTGATTTGGTGATGACGCAAACGGTGTCAACTATGAAACTTCCTTCAGAGAAATCACTATAGGCTTGTGTAGTACTGACAGGTACAGTGAAACCTGTCTAAACCGGCACTAGTCATCCTGCAGTTCATGGCATGGTGTTAGGTTGGTACAAAGTTGTGGAGAGATTGACAGCTATGCAATTGTGTCAACGTAATGAAAACCTCACTCACTCATAGCTAACTTGGTAACTACACAAAGGCAGTGGATTCCGAGCATTCCAAATGGTCTAGGATCTACCTGAATACCTTGATTTGTCAACAGCTTTGTCACTAAGTATTTACTACCACAGATTCCAAACTTGACAATTTGAAATACAACTGTCACACAGTGCAAGGAAACGTGATGTACTTTACCATAATAGTCTCTTAAATGCTGTTTACAATGACAGTAACTCTTAACTTAAAGAAAAGCAAGGACAGGTTAACATTAAATAATAACATTAAATGCAGGTGAAACTGTGAACCTACAATGACAAGTAACGTATAACCTGTATATATTGGTAGAAACTTTATAGGAGTATAATTATGGTCAGCTTTGGACCAGTGCAGCTCAACCTTTAATTGCTCTTAGTAGATATTATCAAAACATAAATGCAAATGAGTAATATTAGCACGAATGTTTTTCTTGTCTAATGGGGCATCCAGTTGATTTTGTGGAGGTGGGGGATTTGGTTTAGGAAGGAAGGATTTTTTAAAAGAACAGTTACAGTAATATGCCCTAAATGAATAGTTTGTTGACTTTGCTCATGAGCCTGAATAGCTTGTGGCAGTGCTCAACTGATGTGTTAGAAGAGAAATTGAATAGAACATATAATGGTGCTCAAGAAATACATTTGTTGGGTACAACTTGGGTAAAATTACATTCTTCTGAAAGAGAACCACGACCCCTTCCCAGCCACAAAACAAATGGATGCTTTGTAAGTATATACAATGTATGTACCGAACCAAACTATTTTCAATACAAAATGCAGTTAAAAACACCTACCAAAAATACTTCCAATTGTGGGGGTTCCTTAACTTTAGAGATGTAAAACAGGTATAAGATATTCTTCATATTATCACCTAAAACTGAATGCCCCTTACAAACAGTTGATTGCCCTTGTCCTGCATTACAGCACAAGACTCGCTTCTGCCATACAGCTTACAATAATGCCACAAGTATCTGGAAGCTATGGATAAATAGGTTATAGGAGTGGTTGATAAACATTTGTCTTCCTCTGAACCATTTTCCTTTCTTTAAGACCAATTTGATTATTCATTTTACAGATAAGAACAAGATCCAAAGCTAGCCCTGAACCATCAGCTGATGAGTAATGATGTCGCCAGCAGCACCAGGAAGCAAGTTTCTGGACATGTTTGTAGCATAAAGGTGACTGAGGAAGGACACTGTTCAACCACTGAATCGGTCAGGCCAATTCTCTCTCCACCTATCGCAGCAATATCATAAGAATGGGTTTAGGATTGAAACTTCTTGCTGTCCTGTCCTATCCCACTGAAGATGAGTCGTTTAATAAAATTAAAAATAGCACATACAGTTGCTCAATGTGGCATGTATTGTGAGATTTGTCATTATTCACCGAATCATTGTCAAAAACATGTAGAATAACAAACAATTTTCTTAAATAAGACTCAACAGCAACAGTAGAGTAAAGACCAACAGTGTTAATAAACATGCGATGTGGACCAGCAACTTGTAAAATGGACCCACCATTATTTCATGTATAATAAAGTTTTTTCAACTTGCTAGCAGCCTCTTATACAAGAACATTTGTAAACCAATAGGGAACAACAGGTCGTCAGTACGGCACTTAAATGCAAAAACAGGAAACATCTTGAGACAGTGAATAAATTAGAAGCACTTCTTAAATACATAATTAGACAAACACCAATGTTAGCATTTGGGAGATGGTGTTCCAAGATACAGAGGTTTGTTCTATGTGTCAAAAAAGTAATCATCTTGGATTAAAATCCAAGAAATCAAAGGTTTACAAAGACAACTTTCTTGAAGAAGAAACCTATTCCAACAAAAGGGACTCAACTGATCACTGAACACATTAATGTATACATATTCTCACCATGACAATATGAACAATGCCATACCACCTTTTATTAAAAAATAGAAAAACATTAAAACTGATTGATTCAAATCCGATACAATACCACTAGTACAATACTGCTTCAATGCTATCATATTAATATGACAGCATCTTTGCATTGGACAAATGCATTAGCAAGTTAAACTTTGGTATTGGTAATGAGACTGATACAGCTGGTATTCACTGGACTAGTATAGGATACTGCGGATATAGAGCTCACCAAGGGGAAGTAAGTGCTGTTAGCTTAAGTAATGAAAGGGAGTTACTGATAAGTACATACACTGCCATGCATATTCATCAAGTCCTGTCATTTATACTCATTTAATTATTCAAACTCTCGCATAAATCACTCATAAACATTTCCACTTCATGCCAGACAACTCAAAGATATCAGTATAGGAAGGACTGGTTGGGTATTTCTTGTCAAACAATGGAATATGTATCAGACTTTGTTTTCGTAACTCAAAACAATTAAATGCTTTTCCTAAATATCAAAATTGACTAAAATTTGGAAGAAAGCTGTAACCTCATTTTTTGTGAAGAATCAGAATTTGACACAATAATCAAAGATGTTTCCAAATTATCAAAATTGGCTTTAAATGGTAAGCTATGTGTAATCTTCATGAGGCACCATCCATCCAAAACTCAGAATTTAACTTTGTTCTGATTCATAGAACTGGACTACATGATTGTGCTGGTCAGTAATTGCCAGTGCATTGACCAACCCAGCCACGTATCAATCTGACTAGCCGCACCCATACCCGGTCCAAAGCATATATCAAGTACAATCAGATGAAACTACGAGCCTATCCACAGCAGTTCAGTCAAAAGTCATGTCACATATGTACAGAGCAATAAATATTGAACACACTGGAACCTTCTACAAATAAATACTTAAGAGGTTCCAGTCTGCTTAAACATAACAAAATAAATCTTGATTACTCTCCTAAATGAAACAATGGCAATGTATCTATGGGAACGTAACCAACGGTGATCATCTCCATGACAACTCTCATTACCTTCTCCTTCAACAGATAAATGTACATAGGTATGGTCGAATTCAACACACAAAATAATTAAAATATCTTGAACCATATAAACCATGTAGCATAATAAATGCCTGTTCTCTTTTCGAGATGGCTTTCGCAGCCTACATTCTTCCAACACCTCAAATCCAAAAGTAATTGCATATAAGGCCTTCTATTGTTTTTCAGTAAGTTAACAAGATCAACTGAGAAAGAAGAAAAAAGGAAAAGAAAAAAAGAAAGAAAAGAAACAAGACACCTAAAATATGAAGTATAATGCATTGACACAAACAAATGTGGGCAGATCCACACAAAGCACAACAGAAGATTTTGTTACTGGTGTTGGTAAGAAATCATGAATAATAAGTATATAAATCTTTGTAAAAACAACAACATACAAACAAAAAATCACAAAATAGACCCCAAAACAGTCAAAGATCTTTCAAGATAGTAATTACATGAAAGGGTTAACTATTAATTTGCTTTTCATTCATTTGTAGCCATACTAATCTGGAAGCTGATTTGAAAAACGTAACCAACTGCACTAAATGTTTGGTCAAATATTTCGTAACCAACTGAAAATATGAATGTAAAATGTGTAAGAGCTAAGAAAGAAATTTGGGTATCATAAGGCTGTATATCAATGCCCTGAAGTAAGGAAAACATTGAACTATACTTCATGCTGAAAATTCATGATTTTTGTAATCCATTTGGTTAACATTTTGGACTGCACATCATGGAATAAATTAATATTCATGTTGCTTAGCTAGTAGAGATCAGCAAAGCGATGTTTATATAACAAACCCTCCCTTCCATAGCCCCTATTATCAAAGTATGGTCAAATAGCACAAAGCTTTGTTATATTAAACATAAACAGGGTAAAGATCAAATTCTAAATAATTTGATTGACATTCCCAATCTAAAATTGCTTGTGTTTGTAATGTCAAAAAAGATATGATCTGTTATCAATTATTTTCATCCTTTGACAATATTTTCCAAAACCAGGCATTTCTGCTCCCATAAGCTAAACTCAAAACAACCATAATTATACCTGCTTGTTACATTACATTGCAATAAAATAATAGCTGCAGATCAGCAATGAGTGTTAATTGTTCCATGAAACTGTGTCCAAACAAGGTCCGGGGACAAGGATGTCAACATGATAATGTTCCGTGAGTTTGTACATTGTAATATTTACAGTTTCATGAAGTGAGATGCCACTAATTACAACTGGAGTTATTTACATATCATAAACAACAACAAAAATAAAATGCCAGGTTTAAAATAGAGGTGCTAACAAGCTAGAGTGTAAATTATGCAGAGAGTTAAATGAGATTCAAGCAAAGTAAAGGTGTGTACATATACATTCAACTAAAAAGGTCGTAAAACATCTCCCTCACATTACAAAACATGAAACTTAACAATGGGCACAGCATTCCTTAATGATATGTTTCATAATTATTTTCCATTCAGATTCCTAAAGTAAACAGAATACAGGCATCAGGGTCAGGCACATTATGCAGGGTCTTTGATCATTAAAAAAGTTGTTGATGACTTTTCCACACTTTTTATAATGCAAACAAATTACCCCAAATTGTTCAGGATAAGAAGTCTGACCAGTCAGAACCAACCAAGATTACACATTTTTGATACAATCCTGCACAAATGACCTGTTCCAAATTGTAATTTACATACAAACATGCTCCATAACAGAGGAAACTATCCTGATACAAAACTAACGGAGTATATTACCTGGCGAATCAGATCTGAAATTTGGAACACACGACTAACAACTACACCGGGTGCCAATGATTTCTTTCTTGGTTTCAGTGAAGATGAGATGAAAAACGACCCAGTGATAGAAAACAAAATATAGCAAACTTAAATATAAAAGATATGAGATTTAATAGCAATACATAGCTCGCATCACACAACACTTAAATAAAGAAATGAGTAACCTCTAACAAATAAACCATCTGCAACAACTGAGAATACAAAAGCAAAGGAGTAGCTGCCTCAAAGGGTCATGTGACAATAAATTTGATTGGTCAACACACTGAGGCATCATGAGACAACGTCACTGAATTTTCAATGTGAAATGTGAAAATTTTCCCTTCTTCTTTCTAACTGATCGTCTAGCAAGCAACCTCGCACTCAAGAAAAAACAAAGATTTTGACAATTCTGGTTGGAGATTTCAAGCTGAACCCTTGCACCACACACATACACCTACATACAAAGCTGTGTAAACTGGCATAACCCCTCATTGGTCAAGTATGCCCATTATTTACTGGCAACAGGTTGTTCAATGTTGAAAATTTGGAAATCAGCAGCTTCCAAATGATATCAAATGATAAACAATGAAAATTGGACCAAGTGATCAACATTATGAACAAATATTCACACTGTTGAAGTAGGATGACAGAAATTGACAGATCTCTGATCAAAGGATCACCTTAACTGACAGCACAGGAAGCTGGGATACTTTTGTCACTTGGAATTACAGTTGGTTATAAGTACAGGCAGTGAGGCTAGTGTTTATCTTTGGCACAGTTTGATTTGAACGCAAGTCCGAGGGTCTGAGACTAGCATAATTCAACAAGGACTAATGACATTTCCTTGTGGACTACCACTTAATCATACATTACAAAATTAAACATCTTACAAGTTATACAACCATATATCTAGGGTTTAGACGAATACATGACTGTAATGTCTTTGATTCACTTTATTTCTGATGGTAAATGAACATTTTGTTCACATGGTATTGTGTGAAGGTTGTTTTTTAGATGTATTTTAACATTATCCCAGCCCATTATCAGTGACTCTAATTTTTTTTTTACAGGGCATCCATGTGGGGAATTGAACCCATGAAGAGCCGGATGTTAGACGTGACGAGCTAAGGATTTAACCAATATGCTCCTCTTTACCCGTTTATAATATCTCATTAAATCACTTGAGATCAATGCAAAAATGCTTTAATATGATAATATTGTAAATCTTTACAGAGTACACTCTTTTCTTAGATCTAGATGCCAGATTCATGTTGTCATGGACTTGATTATGCATCTACCTATGGATACTGATCAATAACACATGATAACATCCTACATAAGTACTGCACTAGGATCGTATATTCACATAGGAATATGAGTAAAGTATGAACTGGCAGCTTCAGACTTATCGAAGTAATGTCCCTGCAAACCTCAGTTTGTTGACCAATCGTACATTAATGCCAGCAACACATACTGAAGAACCCACTGTGTTGGTGTAACACTGACACATACAGACAGCTGTACACCGTTAAACCAGCCCAGTTCCAAAACTTAGTGACAGTCAAACCAATAACAACCTCTGATGATGATGATGATATGGTAGCTTTGTGATGACTGGCCATGGAATATAAACAAGAACAGAACCATAATGGGCAAATGTCCAACATAATCATGTCCTGTGCTATAAACAGTGGCTGGAAATGCTTCGACTTGTGGATGTATTTTAAGAAGGGTCAAAAGTTAAAAAAAACTCCACTCAATTGGCGCCTGCATCAATATATTGAGCCACCTACCCAGGCACTTAGCTCAAGAAGAAGCATCTCTCCACCACAAGCATCCAAGCATGACTACACCGAGGCATACCCCTCGTTGGTGTAGTCAACAAAGTCCACAACAGTGTACCAGCCAAAGGAGAAGGTAGACAAATCTAAAACTCATTTGTTGGTTGACTATTCTAGACGAGATTGTGGGAATGGCGCAGCATTGGACATATGCAGGAGTAAGTGTGGCTGTTGTTCACTTAAAACAATGTACGTTGTTAGTCCCGCGTTGTGGAATGCTAGATGAGTTATCTCCCTTTGGCTGACATATTTAGGTGATAGTCGAAGATTTCATCAGTGTCTCCACACTGACTATATCCTTGTTTCAAATGGGCTGGCATTGCCATTGAATCCAGGGTTGGTAATTGTCTTTCCCTTTTCCTCAGTATCCATTATATCTATTTCAGGCAGTTTATGCGCTGGTTTCCACTCTGGTGTTGCTTTCAACAAGTGTCGGAGTTTCTGTGAAGGAACCGAACAGCACATAAGTCATATTCAGTGTTACATGATATTTGACATACTTGCTTCAAAGCAAGAACGTTTTCACTCCATTTTCAGCACTGCATGCATGTTTGTTTACTGTACTCTTAGAGATAGATTAATGTCCAGTGGCAACGCTTAGCACACCAAAGGTGCACATCAGTAATGAATAATGACTCCTTATAAAAAAAATAATAAAAAAAATAATGACTCCTCAAAATACAGGAATGTACCCGGTATTGCACAAATCCCACAATGATGCATATGTCCGGTATTATTAACATCATCCCAGTAAATACAACCCACAATTAACAACTCACCCAATCCATTCCACCATATTGTCGCCTGGTATGACAAGCATGGGTTAATGGAGACCTTTCCAAAACTAGGAGTGAAACGGTATACCGCGGTATTAGTAGAACCACAGTATTTTGCCTTCGGTTCGGTATACCGTAATGCAATCCCAAAATTCGTTTTTCATACCGTCATTTGTATCTAGTCATAAAATGACAGTTTTGTTCATTTAAAATAACAAAGATTATGGTTATTTTATTTTTTTTCATGTTATAAAATATAAAGTAAAGTACAGTTTGGCTCTTGTCAATTTTCTGTATTATGTTCATATGTCAATATACCAAACCGAAATGGAAAGAACCAAAGGCCTTGTACCGCAATACATACTGTGGTAAGAGCGTACCGTATCACCAATAATCTTAACTAGGAATCCCATGTTACATCACCAGGTACAGTACTTACCTCCAGCAGTGTCATGTCTGAAGGAGCGATGAGAACTTTATGTACACTCATGCCTATAATGAGTAGCACTGGTATAAAGGCCAACACCCAGCCCACACCATCGGCCCACACAGGATATCGCTTGTCTCCGTACTTGATTGGAGTATACTGAATCCAGTTGAAGAACAGCAGGAACTGTGAAGAAAAACAAGGGGAAAATGAGTATGCAGTGTCACTGTACAAGACCATAGAAAAAGTCTCATTAATCATAGACTCCGAATCATACAGTATTGAGTGAGTGAATATGGTTTTATGACGGTTTTAGAAATGGGCATTACACATTGTACCCATATGGGGAATCAAACCCATGTCTTCAGTGTCATAGAGTTTTGTCACGTGATTGTCAATGAGTTCAGTTTAACATAGCAAAGATGAGAATATGAGGGATGTGTACACTCAAATGGGTTGCCATGGAGGTACTACAATCAAGGAAACAAAATATCATCATTTCCAATTAGGTTATGAAGGATAAGCATAAGATTCGCATTTTATCACAGCACATGAGTTTGATGTTCTTGAAAGCCTAAAGTGACGCAAGTCTTGGATGTTAACCACTTTGGTGCAAAGAACTAACATGACAAACCAAGAAACACGATCAGGGTTAAGCTGATGAGCATCGATCTGCATAATTGGGAACCGGTGACATGTGTCAACCAAGTCAGCGAGCCTGACCATCCGATCCCGTTAGTCGCCTCTTACGACAAGCATAGTCGCTTGATCAACAGCATGAGCATCGATCTACGCAATTCGGAACCGATGACATGTGTCAACCAAGTCAGCGAGCCTGACCACCCGATCCCGTTGGTCGCCTCTTACGACAAATATGGGTTACTGACGATCAACATTCTAACCCGGATCTTCACGGGTCGTAAAAAGCAAATGAACCAACATCAGAGCCAAAATAGTATTATAGTAATCATCATAGTCAATAAATTTGACCAGGGTCCTGGTATACGAAGCAGTCCCAGCCTGACAACTGTTAAAAGTATTAAAGTGTTGGGGTTAACAGCCATGACAATCTTTATTGTGATATCTTAGTCAATCTAACTGAAAATAGCTGCCAACAACAACAAACTGGTGATGTCGTTCATGGAAAGCTATTTATAAATATCTGGTGATTTAAAGAATACATTTTCTTACAATCAGTGTCCCTGGTGTCAGATATTTCCAGAAAAGTTTGAAGAAGTTGTGCCAGTGGCGACTCCTCACGCCAATCATCTGTTGAATATCTTGGAGGAATCTGTCGCATCCTGGAAGTAATGAACGAAGTTGTGTTAAAAGTGGTCAATCTCAATGTCTTATAGTACGTGAGAGGACCATTGGTGCTTCACCAGTGCCCTTAGCATACCTTACAAAAGCTGGGACGAAATGGGGTGTAACATTGTGTTCAGGATTATTCCACTTACACATTGAGAGTGTGCATGTTTGTCTGTGTTACCAAAGTACCATCTTTAATGTCTTTTAGTACAGCGTAACAATGATCAACATCATGAGCATCGATCTCCGCAGTTGGGATATGATGACATGTCAACTAAGTCAGTGAGTCTAATCACCAGATCCTGTTAGTCGCCTCTTACGACAAGTATGGATTGCTGAAGATCAATTCTAACTCGGGATCTTCATGGGTAGGAATGAAGACAATGAACACAGGATCAGTGATGTCATAGCAGTTCGAGTTAAAACAAAGAACACTAAACTATGAGTGAGTGAGTGAGTGAGAGTTTAGTTTTAGGTGGCTTTTAGCAATATTCCAGCTATATCACGGAAGGGCACACCAACAATGGGCTTCACACATTGTACCCTTGTGGGGAATCGAACCCTATCTTCGGTGTGACAAGCGAACAACCAAACTATGAAGTAAAGAAGACATACCGTATATCCAGGATATGATAACGCACTCGAGGATCGCCATAAGGAAAACCGACCAACTGGCTGCATACGTATCCATCAACAGTAAGATGTACATTCCACCCTGAAAGGGACACGTGACATCATCCTTATCATCACGACATTAGGGTAGAGTTAGAATCACAAATATTTGTAAATGTTCAAGTTTGGGTCATGCTAACTAGTGGTTGACAGTATGAACTATGTTTCATATTAACACTGACACACACACTATTGGGGCCAACATATAACAACTGGTTCTGATCCACAAAATGACCTTACTGCTAAAGTGATCTCGACTTCCATACTTTAACACTTGCTTACGATGTATCCATTTGATAAATTTGAGGAAAGAGATCCTGATCAGATTAATAGGACATTACAAAAAGAATGGGTATTTTATCCTGAAATCTGTATATGGTTGAACCGATATGGGCTCATGTCTGAAATTGGGTTGAACACCCTATGTCAATCTGCACGTTAAAAAGGACACATGAAAACAGTAAGGATAGAGAGTGAGTTGAGTTTTACGCCGCCCTCAGCAATATTCCAGCTATATGGCGGGGGTCTGTAAATAATCGAGTCTGGACCAGACAATC
>VKKT01000063.1:31770-43171 GCA_008038995.1 Haliotis laevigata
AGCCTGACCACCCGATCCAGTTAGTCGCCTTTTACGACAAGCATGGGTTACTGAAGATCAATATTCTAACCTGGATCTTCACGGGTCTGCAGCTGTAATGTGTTTATCACTTTGCTGAATACAGGTGGACATGAATAAATGAAGTTGGTGGAATAAAACTAAATAATGCTTCTTAATTCATAAAAAATACATGTAGGCAATTATCATAAATGTCCGCAGACGGTAATCTTTTACAAGGATAATATTCATGTTGTGTTGTCTGACATTTATCTGACATTGGTTTAACTCAGTGGTGATTCCAGGTAACTGACTGACTGAGTTTAGTTTACGCCGCTTTTAGCAATATTCCAGCAATATCACGGCAGGGGACACCAGAAATGGGCTTAACACATTGTGCCCATGTGGGGAATCGAACACGGGTCTTCGGCGTGACAAGCCAACGCTTTAACCACTAGACTACCCCACCGCCCAGCAACCAATTCTTGTACACAGCAATGTAGGAGATCTGCTGTTCTGGCTCTGTGACGTGTTAGCATGTCATCGTTGCCTAGCAGATTGAATTGCTGCTCATAATATTAGTCACCAGATTGTCTGGTCTAGAACCAATAATTTACAAGCAAAGATAAACACTTGGTCCCTCACACATGAAAATAATAACAAACATAATACTAACCTTTCCTACAGACTTGACACCTCGACTTAAAGCAAGGAAGGTAAGTGCCCACGCAAACAGCAGACACAAGGCTATTTGCCATTTCACTGTTCCTAGATCGGCTATGCTGTCTGTCATTGAGAGGATGTTATTTCTGTAAAAGAGCAAATACCAATATATAATGGACTCTTTAATGACAGAGGTCACAATATCATAGGAATCGACAATACTATTTGAAATCAGTCATGAAAATACCATGAAAGCCAAATTGTATTTACAGTTAAAAACACTAATGAACTCACTCAAAGAAGTCCTGGGCTGGTGCGTGCCGTGATGTTACATTGACTTCTGCAGTTATATTATTTTCAGCAGCATATGTAGA
Organism: Haliotis laevigata; assembly: GCA_008038995.1. Lineage (NCBI taxonomy): Eukaryota > Metazoa > Mollusca > Gastropoda > Lepetellida > Haliotidae > Haliotis > Haliotis laevigata. The sequence continues at coordinate 32,805 of VKKT01000063.1, forward strand.
ATTGTAGCAGTGACTCTCAAAGTATACAGAGCCGTTGTTACTCATACAGTCATCAGCATCCGAGTAGGAATAGCAATCTGGAACATTATACACATTGGTCTCGTACTGAACGCCAACAAGTTAAATACACACAATTACAAACACAATCAGCAAATATGTGTGATTTTATTTAAAAAATAATAACATGATAAAACAGAATTGATTTTAAGTGCACCCTGACACTAATCCCAAGATATTATGAAAACTTCAAAAATTACACTCAGCAATATTCCAGCTATATGGCAGCGATCTGTAAATAATCGACTCTGGACCAGACAATCCAGTGATCAACTGCATGAGCATCGATCTACGCAATTTCCACTGGATTAAAACACAATATTCCCAAGATAAACACACAGTGCCACCTGCCCATATTTACCCTTTGTTTTCCAGGGTGAGTGACATCTCTGCCACGGCAGCTCCGAGGTGAAGGATGTGAACATGTAGAGTACTGCCCAGGCAATGATGACCGTGTAGTAGAGGGAGACCAGGGCAGATACAGCCACCATGCCGTAGCCCACACCTGCAAACATACCACACTTGATGCAACAAAACCATACAGAAGACCCTCTTATTAGATACTTTAGCACGTAACAGCATTGTAACCATTTCTTTTGGTGAAACACTTTTTCAACAAATCAGAAACAAAATGGACATATTGATGCTTATATGTACGCCCAGGACTTCTTCTGAAAAAAAATTACTCTCACAGAGCCAGTATTTTAATATACAGACCCTTATATATTAACTCTTAAAATAAGTGCTGAGGCATATCACCAAAACTGGGACCGAAATAAGGATGATGATTTGGAGATTTTACATGCACTTTTCGACATGCTGTGTCTAGGGAGCAACCCATATTGGTTTTATAATGGGCTTGTAGAATTTCAAACATTTTCGGGTTATTGCTAAATGTTTCAAGGCAAGCAGATGTTCTAGTTAATTTCCATCTCCAAAGGACCCACTGACATTGATGCTTAAGTTTGAACACTGTTCAAGCCAACTTACCATAGAAAAGAGGACAGATGCGGTCAAAGATGCCAGCTGGACCGAGAGCAGCAAACTGACCAAAGGAGAGTTCCAGGAACATCATGGGCAGTCCGACAAGCAGCAACATGATGATGAAGGGGAACAGGAAGGCCCCTGGAAACCACAAGGCATTCAGTGTGACAAGCAGGGAGACAATTAAACTCTCTTCCAAACATAAATGTATTCAGTGCAAGAATTCAGGAGATAAACACACTTCTAAATCACAAATACATTTGGTGCGAGACAAACTGATTTTATGAAACGTAAATACATAAGTGTGTGAGTTCAAGCAACAATTATAGAGTCTTTGAATGGCACTTAGAAGTGATACACATAAAGGGTGAGAATTTATGATGTCGAGTTCTGTTTTATGAGGGATATGATGTTTCAAAGTATACTCTTACTCATTCATCAGGTGAAGACAATTACAAATCACAAATCTATTTTGTGTGAGAACTCCGCCAACAAGGAGATGGGTTGAACACTACACTCAGCACCATTCCAGTGACATGACCCTAGCCTGAACATGATAGTCTGCACCAAACAAACCAGTGACCAGATATAGTGAGTGAGTGAGTGCGTGAGTGGGTGAGTTGAGTTTTAAGCAGCACTCAGCAATATTCCAGGTATATGGCGGCGGTCTGTAAATAATCGAATCTGAACCAGACAATCCAGTGATCAACAGCGTGAGCATCGATCTGCGCAATTGGGAACCGATGACATGTGTCAACCAAGCCAGCGAGCCTGACCATCTGATCCCGTTGGCCGCCTCTTACGACAAGCATGGGGTACTGAAGGTTCATTCTAACCCGGACTTTCACGGGTGACCAAATATAGTGAGCAATTCCATGCAATCAGGATACACAACCAGTATATAAACATGTTGAAGTAACATCATAAACTCTTGGACTTCGTTTGTGTTAACATGCATTGACATACACATGAAAAAAAAACCAACTGATATTCCCATATTTTCACATTTCTCTAAACCATGTTTGATGGATGCCTATCGTATCCAACTTGCTTAGGTTGATCTCATGGTGTCAATCCCTAGATTGTCTCGTCCAGGCATAATCATTCATAGACAGTCATACAGAGGTTGAATATTACTGTGGGTACTGTTAAGTAACAAAGTCAAAGGATGACCCACCTCCACCATTTGTATATGCTAGGTACGGAAACCTCCAGACATTTCCGAGACCGACTGAATATCCCAACAGAGACATGAGGAAGTCAAAGCGACCCGTCCAGTTTCCTCGATCAGATGGATCTTGGACATTTCCCACCAAGTCATCATCGAGGGGGGTGAGAACTGCTGTACTGGACACATCCTGGGCAAGCTGCTCATTGGGGTTCTGAAATAATCATTACCAAAATGTGTGAATGGCCATCAGTTTGTGGAGACATTCTTATGAACACAAGGATCTGACTTGCTTCACAACGAGTAAAACATGCCATAACTATAATTTAGGTACGGCAAGTGTGCTCAGATAAAGATGCATCAACAAGTCTCATAAGCTGTGTGAATATTTTCTTTTGCAGTTGTCTCTGTCATAAGGACATCAATCAGTTAAACCAACAGCAGAAACTGCTATGACTGAACAACTAATCATAAAAAGTATAATAGATTCAAATAGGAATGATTCCATTTCTTCTTTTTAACAGGCTTATTACTTCTATACTACTCAAATTTTGATATGGCTATTCCTGTTTGCCAATAGCAGAAATATCCCTGTCTAAAGTGCATAGGATATCACCATTCGATGGCCCAATCCCAAAGCGACTTTAATGCTGTGGTAATTTTAACTCCCATACTTAAACATAGACTTAAACGTAGCTGTGATCACTTTTCGGATTGAGGCCCAGAAAGGACTAGTGAAATTTCATTGGAAAGAACTACAATAAAGGTAATGCTTCTTTTGAGGGCATTATCATTTGCAGAAGCCCGAGGTCTTCCATTAACTGCCCGACGAAGGAGGGCAGTTGAAAAAGATGGACTGACTGACTGAGTTTAGTTTTACGCCGCTTTTAGCAATATTCCAGCAATATCACGGCGGGGGACGAAAAAGATGGAGGGCTTCTGCAAATGATAATGCCCTCAAAAATAGCATTACCGTTATTATTGTTAAAATACATGGAATTTGTGTTGAAAAGAAAAAGGAAACAATGAAGGAATTTGGCTGTAAGTTTACTCAAAACCATCTTCTGACGGGGTTGACTGACTGAATGCAATTACGTCATCAAACAACAGAACGTGACGATATTCGACCTTGGCCTTTGGCAAGACCATGGCCTGCAACATGTCCAACTAAGTCAGACACAACGTCAGTTGTCAGTGTTCGGTTTCGGTCCAACAACAACGTTAATAGTGCAATTGTTAAGGTTAGCACCAGCTAGAAAGCCAATATTACCGCTATTTAAAGCGGGAATTCGGGTTGCTCTGACTTGTTTGCCCCAGAATATTTGCCAGCCCAAAGCCAAAGTCGAATGAACCGACGCACCCACTATGACGTAACTTGACAACAGAACTGATAGTGGCCCGTCGTTAATGTTGAGCGGTCCAATATCATTTTCTGATAATAGGAGGGCCGTTTCATGATAATTCCATGTGTTTTAGCTATAATTTGTAGATAGAACCTCTGTAGCTGAGCAATTTCGTGGACTAGTGACATAATATGCTGATAACCCTGCTGCACCCTTATTATTACATATCATATTGATGAATCTAACCAATAGGTGAGATGAATTGATGAGTGACAGGTGATGAAATGAATGAGGATGAAGAAATGGGTTCAAAGACAAGATGTGTATGAATATTTCAGGTAGGTTGAGGACAAGCCATGCATAAGAGGCAACTAGTAGAGAGAAATCAGGCAGAAACACAACAGAGAGGAAAATATTCATCCACAAACAGCCCAACCCATTGTTGAAAACACCCAAATATTTGCATCGAACATTTGTATGCCAAAAGTATATTCCAAAACAATTCTGAAGAATTGAAAGACATGTTATTCATGTGTTCAAGTAAAACATATTCTGACAGTGACGCAATGCATGTGGCGTGTAAATATCGCAAATAATTACATCAGGTTCGAGAGTGTTTTCGGGGTAGTCTTGCTTGTACCATGCCACGCCCCACTTCGCAGGCTGCTCGCTTGGTTGCTCGCCATCATGATATTTCTCAGTGCCCCTCTGAAACGGAAAGCACATACACAACATTGCCCAAAAGTCACCCCAAACAGAAGGATATCAAAATCAATCAAAGCCACTCTACGCAAAAAAAGGACGGCACCGACACCCGGTCTAGCACATGTGAACAAACCACTACACTCATCACAGCTGCACCGATTAAAATATTATTGCTTCACAAATAAAAAGAAAAGAAAAAACACCCACTGCAAACTGCAAATTGAACAAATCACACTTGCAACACAGATAAATAGGAAGGTTTGTGATGTTGAGTTAATGATGATGGAAACATTTTCTTGACGTGATTTGCTTGTGGTATGACTGACGAAGTTTCCAATGAAAATAAGACCTTATGATTGCATACTGAAACATGGGTGGTGTTGAATCATTGGAGCACACTGTCCAGTTAGTTCTTTTATGTTGATTCAATACCCCTGGTATGTCAGGTCATCATCTTGGTCATATAAACAGCATAGAGGCTTGTGATTTCTTTGCATGAGTGAACAAATAAATGGTGTACCATTTAAGTTTAGGTAACAATGTTCAAATCAGGCAAACAGTTGGCCATAGGTTTTACCAAGCAGAAAGTGGTACCCTGGGCAGATACATATTTATAATTACCAACACTCTTACAACTGACAACAGATTGATAAAATTTTGATCTGATAAGGTTTTGGGGCAAATTATCTCCCTTGATCCTGAAACATTATTTCAATGTTTTGACATGTTGGAGTGCGACATTGTTCAAAATAACTTATTTTTCTCTCTTAAAAAATCAGTTGAACATGGACGTTTGAATTGTTTCAGCTTTTTAGCAATTCTCTTCAATAGGATTGTAACAGGATTCGCAGAGCAGCATTATCAGTCGACCTATCTGTTACATCACACCCCAACTTCCAACAATACTGGCAATTTTCATCAGGCTCACAAAAAAAACACACAGTGAATTCCCCAATTCCAACACACAAAAACATACGCTTGTCTAAAAATACAAGACCAACAGCTGTAACATACCTGTGTACAAGACATGTTAAACGAGACTGTGCACTTGAAAACAGGCAGAAGCTAAGTTTGTTGAGCAGTGGGGCACACCAGTACATCGAAAATGGTTCGAGAATCTCACAAAGCTCATGATGTATGTCAATGGCAGGATCCATGGAAACGAAATATCAGAGAGATGATAGTGTGGGACAGTTTGCTGGGGAAACAATGCCAGCATATTGTGGATGAGGATGAAGGTGATCAGACAGTCAATCTGTTTGTTCATTACAATTGTCCAGCTTTGATCTAGTGGCAGAAGTCACAGAGATGCATAACATTTTCATGAGGTCTAGTAAGCTCAGAAAATAATACTCCAGGCATTAACATCAAAGTAGATCTACTAAAAATGATACAAGAAGAGACATTGAGACTAACAGTTTTTGGCAGACTGTTCATAGATTGACATAGACCCGCTCAGAGCTCCTAGTTTCCAGCTCAAAACCATTTGCAAATGGAATTGAAAACTCATACTATCATGTCATTAACTGTACAGAGATTGACTTGTTTTTTACATCAACTTCAGGTCTGATGAAGTTGAAGGGACACTGAATACTTTGACATTACACTGAATACAATCTTAACATGCTGAAATATCTCTGAATTTAGGAAATAGGAGTGAGAGATTCAGTTTTATGCCGCTTTTGGCAATATTCCAGCAATATCACGGTGGGGAACACCAGAAATGGGCTTCAAACATAGTGCCCATGTGGGGAATCGAACCCGGGTCTTCAGCATGACGAGCGAAACGCCTTAACCACTAGGCTATACCTCAGCCCCTTAGGAAATAGGAAAATAATTTTGATACAATTTGCCTGCCAAGGGCACGTTGTTTGGAACCCTAGAGAAAAATGCCTGCTGTCACCATGTTTACAAAGCTATGTGCACCAGAATTAAATCAACAAAAAGTGGTAAGGATAAAACTGAATACATACACATTAGAAACATACCGCAGTGAAAGTGTCACCATTCTGTCCACAAGATTTTAACGTTAAATGATAAAAAGCAAATGTAAATACACCACCATATATTTTTATTCATCAGAACACAAAAACATAGCTTTGACAAGAATTGTGCTTCATTGATCAGGTTTATAGTTATGATAATTTATAGAGTGGGAGGATTAGTGATCACAATTACACTGAATATTTTTAAACTAACTGATACAATTGAGAAGAAACCTTTCACAACACTGAGATGCAATGTTTTATCAATAAAAACAGTCATGCAAACTGAATAATTTCCAATAATTTATATCTAAATACCTCTTGAAACAGCACAAATTACAGACTGACTGACTGAGTTTTAGTTTTACGCAGCTTTTAGCAATATTCCAGCAATATCACGGCGGGGGGACACCAGAAATGGGCTTAACACATTGTGCCCAACAAATTACAGATATCTACTGGCTAAAAATATTTCTCTATTCTGATATCTATCTTCCAATCCTATAACATATTCAGGAAGGAAAACAGTAACAACCAGATGGCATGTTGAAGATAACTAATCTTGACATTTTCCACCAAACACATCTCCAAAACAAACAGAGAACCAGACAGTGCGGACTCAGCAAAAACAGAATACCAAAATCTTGCATGTCAAGTTAGTTACTCTATCAGAAGCACTTGTTGCAGCTCCATATCTCAACTAATGCATCAAATACATTGCACCAACCAATCTATCCCTCTTCACTTCAAAACAAAACAGTAGTTGAAAGATTTTATCTGATACTCATACTTTCTCAAATTATCTCCCTTTATATCTACTGACCATCTCAAGAGTAACATTTAGCCTTCAACACATTTTACTGCAGATAATATTTCCTTGAATTTAGACTGACATGTGTACCTATTTTATCATCTAGGCTGGATTTGAACCTTCCATTTAAAAACAAAATTAATCTTTTCCAGAACCCTAGTGCAGAACTTGACCACCTTATTTCTCACCATCGACCAGTGACCACCTTATTTCTCACCATCGACCAGGACAAAAAGCTCAAGCTTTTTTAGGAATGGTTGCAAAGGCAACAAATGTGTAAAACTGTAAGTACAGGTAATTTAATATAAAACTGAAAGTTCAATCCAGTGAAATCTGTTGTACTTCACAAATGAATACTGCATTGCTTTGCATTGAAAGACAGCTTAACAAGGCAAGGAGGCCACACCCCATCTGTGTGTAGGTCTGAACCCCAGCCTTTAAGTCAAGCTGGTTACTTTAGCCTTTTACCTGTTGTTTGTAAACTGGGCTGTTACATCTTGAGATGGACTAGATATCAGTTGTGACTGTTCACATCTTGTACTAGAGAGCACAATGTTTTTTTTATTCAAAGTCGCATAATCTCTCTGTGTGACTTCATTTGCACACAGTTTACAAAAAACACAATTGACTTGTTTTCCTTTTCCTGCAGGAAATACTATAGCCATCTTTGAATTATTTCCTCATGTTTCCTGACTCCAGGAAATTCTGTGTAAATTTATATGTATTTTTTAAAATCATGCATTTGGTTTTTTTTATTAAAGAAACTACCAGAAACCATGTACACATTGTGAAAAATAGTTAAAACTTAAGTTATCTGTGATCACACCATAAGACAAGATATGTGTAACTTCTAGTCAGGTGTCAATGTTATTATTTATTTTATCACTCCAAGTTCCTATGCATGTCTAAACTAATCCAAAAACTTTAGTTGTAAACCATATTTTCATTAATATCTAAATAACTAAAAACACTATCTCAGGGTTTTAGACTAGTTTAGTTTCTGAAATTTCCGTTTGCCATTAAAAAAGAAGAAGACGAATTTGGTTTTAATTTGGTAATGACATGGTAGATTGTCCATAAAAGTTGTCAAATGTAACTGTCCTGATGCTATTTCTCTTGAGTAATGAACTGTTTCTAGCAAATGGATGTGATCAAAACAAGCAGGGTTGCATCACCATGTTTCTAGTGTTCAATGAATCATGCTATATCCTACCTCTACTTCCAGAGTCTTGGCTGTGTGAAGAGCTATATCAGGTATACCATGCTGATGTGATGTGCAGTGTCCATCCAACCTCATTCCAGGTGTCAGCAGGTGGTCAACTGCGTAACTATCCGAACGAAGCGGATCCATGGAAATACAGTATCGTTTGCAACAACTGATCACGGCTACGAGCAGAGTATAAATAATACACTAGGCCCAGCCAGAACCTCTTGGTATTTGAGGCAGTCACTGAACTTCACCATCACATGATGTAAACAAAACCTACGAAGCCTGTGACCTTTCATTATACAAGCCTTTGCCAAAACACACACACCTCCAACGTCATGTTTATTACTAAGCTGTAATGGATCTATTCGACACTTACCTGCGCTGCTCAATACAGATCCCACCTACACCAAACTGCAGCGTAATTGTTTACATGTAACGTGACTGGTATTCGGTGACCTTATCCCTTTAATGTAGGTTAATTACAAATTACAATCAACCACACCTACTGCTCTGGTATGGGCAACGAAGTATCATTTGAACCATGTTTACATCACCTCTAGTTTTAATACCGAGTCATGATCAGCTTGGCAAGGTTAACTGTGAAACTGTAGGAATGTCATCATATATTGTTATAAATGATGTATGGATAAAAAAAATTAACATTGATACTGTGAAAAATGTCTTGACACAAATTTCATCGATATTAAATTCAACTGCCACAAACAACCACACTTACAAAGATTACAAATCTGAAGTAGGACAAAAGAAGTCAGAAAATTAATTTTTCAACATTTAACATGTTCAATCGATTGCTACTTAGCATTACTTGATTAAGTGCACACAGTTGTCATCTGTACATTTACAGCATAAATCTACTTGTAATTGATAATCTGTGATATTTTTTATAGTAAATATTGATACTTATAATATACTGATAACTTAGGCATGGTCAGAAATTTGTTGGTTTTAACTAGACTGCAGAAATGATCTGCTACAAACTTGCCATTGTGTTAATGGTTAAGTGTTTGTCCTCTGGGAAATGCGAAATCTTCCCAAAAACCTCATTTTGGAATAGCAGACTACTGCTAATTTCAATGGGATGGTAAGTATTTCAGATTTGATTATAGATTGTATGTAAATAAACCATTTCATTTATAGCTTAAATTAGCTCAGAAGACAATCTAGACTTAGGACTGAATCACCTGTCGATTACTTCTACTGCTGGTTTCAGAAACAGGAGAACCACCTATTTGTCCCCAGCTCTATTGTACATCGTAAAAAATGTAGTAGGAAATCATATTTTTTGTATGTCATTGCACAGAATAGACTACCCATTTTTGTGAACTATATGATAAATTAGAGTTTGGATAGAATCTGCACTCGTTTGCTAGCTCAACCCATTGTGCTCCATTTAAGGGCCAACAGAACCTTACGGTGCATGAAATCCGGATTTAATATTGTGTGAAGTATTGTTTCACTTATGGAAGCACTTGTATGTATGTAGTTTCTACTGGTGTTGGGAATTGGTTAAAATCTCATAATTGATCATTGGTCCATTACAACCGATCAGTCATTGAAAATAATTGGTTAGCATCATTTATCAATGTTACTGTTATCTTTGTTAGGGCACAAAATAAATAACGAAAAAAACACGTAGTTCTTTGGGTTTTTTGCAAATTGCACAAAATGCATTTTCATATTTCACATATTTAAAGGATGGCTAGTATGTTAGAAACATAATGTCCTGGAATCTTTAAGATAAATTCAATCATGACTTGGAAACAAGCTTGTAGTGCTTATGAAATGTAAATTTAATGACACAGACAAACCAACCTTGTGAAGAAATATTGTTAATGCTAACAAGTGTTCCAAAATTGTTTGTGTTCGATTATTAGAAAACATTTTCAATTGCTTGGTCGTTTAGTCACTGCGACCAATCTTCGATATTTCAATTAATCGGACCACCACTAGTTTCTACCACCTGTCTGGACTTAATCAGTTTTATGATGTCAGCCCAATGTGATACCAGGGATAGAAATACTTTTTTTTTCTAAATGTGCCTTAAGGCACCAGACAAATATTTTAGGTGTGCCTTTCTGAAATC
>VKKT01000063.1:146590-167306 GCA_008038995.1 Haliotis laevigata
TCATCAGAGAAAAATTATTTATTATTTTTCAAATTACATTTTGTGAAGTTTCTTTTTTGACTGACAAAGAGTCTCATTGTCTACAACCCCGGTGGTTGGGTATCCAGGGAGACATTTTTCCATTTATAATCAAACTTGACTTAGTATCTTCATAAAGTATACAAACCTATTTAATGATGTTGTCACCAAATTCAAAGAATTTCAATGTTTTAAAAATAAAAGACCAGGAGACAGAGTCATATGCCTTCTCAAAATCATAAATCATACGAATATTATCCCTGATATATGTGCCTGACATAAATACTGTTTGATCTTCATTAATGATATTGGGGAGCACCTTTTTCAATCTGTCTGCAATGACTGAGGATAGAAGTTTGTATGCTGAGTTTAATAGGGTAATTGGACGCCAGTTTTTGAGAAATTGTTTTGGTTTATCTCCTTTTTGGATGCATGTTTTAATTCCATGTTTTTAAGTTAAAGAGAGATGGCCAGTTTCAAGACTGTTATTCATTGATTTCAAAAGGAAATCAGCAAGGTCAAGCTGGACAAATTTATAGAATTCGTAAGTGAAGCCATCTGATCGTGGAYTCTTTGTTGTTTTCAGATTTGCAGTTCCTGTTTTTTTAGTTTCTAAACAAATGGTCATTGATTGAAAGTTCAAAGTCAAAATTAGAATTATGAAGTCTCTCCAAGTTATAAATTGGGGCAGCATTATCTCTTTTGACTGAGAGTATAATATATTTAATTTCCTCTACATATTTCTTATCCCGCAACAAAGAATTATTAAACTTCCAATATGTCTTTCTTTAAGGAAAGTTGCAATATTCAAATGGAAACTAGTGAGTGAGTGGTCTGTTCTATAACCTTGGTTTATCTTGACTTTAGATACATCTCTCAATAGATTTTCTGACATAAGAAAAAAAATCAAGTTTTCCCTGTTTTATGAGTCGCCAAGTATATTGTCTCATCGAGGGTTATTGTCCCCCATATGTCAATAAGATTAAGTTCTCCTATAAATTCTAATTCTACCCAAAGCTGTGATTTATTCAGTGCCAAAACCTGCTTTAACATATTATCTAAAAGACCATAATTTGCTATGCTCTTCATTCATGTTTGTATGTTTCATACAATTTGAAATAGCCATGCTTGCATTGTCATGGAAACGTTCAGGAAAGAATACGTACTTCTCTTGAAACTTGTCATTTGATAACCAAATGTTATCTTCTATTCATTTTATTTAATGCTGATATAAACGTTTTGGCAGTTTTGAAAAGTACACCGGATTGATTTCTAAGTTAGCTGACATAGTGGTAAATTCATTCAGAGATTCGATCTGTTGACAGAGAAGCAAACTAACAGAACACTTTATAGGATAGGTCATGACACACGTCAGTATCCAGCACTTCATCATTATGTGTATTGACAGAAAGCTTGCAGAAGAGGAAAGATCGTGAACTGTCAGCTGTGCAAAGAACAAAATAATGACTTGTGCATAAGATATGAATAAATCATTTTGTATATGAATGTATGTGCTGTCCGTGGCTGCTGTCGAGTACACGTAGACCTCGAAAGAAACATTATATTATTCTTACAACAGGTGGGAATGATGTTGTGTATACTCTAAGTTAATGCTGATTGAAAGTACTAAAGGTTAAACGGTTTCTGCTAGTCACAATAATGCCCTTCACATTAAAGGGCATTCATCAAGTGTGCAGTGAAACAAATTAAAAGTTATGTTATTTACGCCAATTTGCAGAATGGCAAAACATGTATATTCAAGGACACCATAATTGATTCCATGAATTTATATGCCAAATGTATTCAATCTCAGGTAATTATGGTGATTCGGAGATGGCACTAACACAACATGTGTGATATGTGAATTGGAACGAAAATCAAGAGAGCCGATGATCTGTTTTTCAATGCCCGTACAGTTTTAGTGACTAATGGTTCTCAGTAAGCATTTTGATTAGTCTATTTCTAATGTGTAATAGAAACAATTAAGACTTATTTCTTTCAAAATCGCCTCAGTTTGATATTTCATGTTGTTTCTATATTATCTAGATCTAGCATTTTGACTTTAAGGTTTGGATTCAAGTAATCTTAAAATTATCTGAATTCGTATATATAGATCAATATACATATATCATTATCTAACTACTAATCATTATGTCAGTATCAAATACATACAGAAATGCACATATCAGCAATATCATTGTTCATCCAAGCTTTATGACTAACTGAATATATATATATTGTATTTCGTGTTGTTCTTTTTTAAGTACTGCTCTTCACGACAATGGGGGAAATAAAATACATCTATATAGGGGTCAAAATGACCACCGACCTGATTGATCGACCAGGCTAATGATGACAAAACACCAGAAAGTCCTTTGACCAGGGTTCGCGGAGAGGCTAACGTGGTTTTGGACAGCCTCATTGTACTGACAGTAAGGTAATGGAGCTCTGTCTCCAAATACTCATCGGATGCGAAGTCCATGAAATTTGAAGTAAACATGGTAAACTGGCATTAACAAGGAACATACATAGGAGCATCATAGCGCTTTTGAAGAAAGAAAAAAATGTCTTGTACATGATCGTCTTAAAACAACATTATCTCTTTGACACTTATGGTCGGTTGTATATAGTGTAACTTGTTTGTGGTTTGTTTATCCCAGTTTGACATCCAACATATTGCCGTACAACAGGCTTGCAATCAGTATAAGGGTACTTAGTGTCCACTACTGTTTGTTCAAGAGCAGCATTGATAGGAAACAAAGAGGAGAAAATATCATGCTGATTGTTACAGGTGCAAATCTAAAACCTCAGCCAGGAACGGGTGGTCCCATTTCCGACCATCTGTTGCTTGCAAACATTTCTTTTTATATATAAATTTTATTCCAGTAGACATATTACATATCATTATTCTTATTATTACTATTATATAATCATATATCTACTTAAATAATAAATAGATAAATAAATAAATAAAACTCTTTCACACTGAAGGTTTATAATACCTGTGTGTGAACAATTTAGCTCAATCCACTGAGACATTTTTTGCCAAAAGTTTTTACTTATTCTACAATTAAAAAAAAAGACGAAGTATGGATTCAGGCTCAGAACCGCAAAATGTACAGAGATAATTCTCAACCATATACAGTTAAATCAGGTATGGATTGACTGGAAAGATTCTGTGAAGCAGCCTGAATTGCATCCATGTTAATTTAGGATCATGAGTGGTTTTAAAGGGTTTTTATGAATATATTATTCCAATTAATATTAATCAACGTTTCATCTTCCCATTTTGCAACAATCTTCAATTTGTCTTCACTTTCAGCGATTTTAAAATAATAGTTATTTGATCCTTTTACATGAATTGAGATTACTTATATTCATGGTTGTTAAAGTTATCATCTAGTATCACATTTGAGCTTTTTTTGATACCAGTTGCTTTGAGGTATTTACTAATGGTCTTTAAAATTCCAAGACACTCAAGAAGATTTATCTTGTAGAATTTATTACAAAATTGTTCAAGTGTCATAAAGTTCCCACCATCATTCAGTAAGCAGTAAATATTAACAATATTGTGTTCATAAAACTTTTTACTGTAAAACGATTTGCCTTCTATAATTATTTTTCTGTTATACAAAAGGGGTTCCCTAAGGAACTCTTCTAAGGTATTTGCTTTATTTTTATAACTATCTTTGGCAAAACCATTTACAGTATGTTTCCAAAACTCATTTTGCATAGATTTTGAAAGCTTAAGTGGACATTCACTACCAAATAATGAGAGGTTCAAATATTGTGGAACAGTTTCTATCAACAGTTGTTTCCACTTTCTTTCATAATTGAATTGAAGTAATTTTCTAATCCATGTTACTTTCAATGCATCAAGATAAGCATATATATCAATCATTCCCAACCTTCCCTCAGCAACTGGTTTACAAACAACTGTTATTTCAATTTTATCAGGTTTGTTATCCCAAAAGAAAACGAGATAACATACTATTTAACTTTTTAAGAAAGTCAACGGGTGGGTTGGGCAGAGTAAGAAAAAGGAAATTCAGTTTGGAAATAAGCAATGACTTGATAATAGCATTTTTTCCTATAGGAGTTACGGTTCTTTTCATCCATTGTTTAATTATTTCTTCAATTTCATAATTGAGTTTAATCATTTTGTTAGTATCGACCGAAAAGATTATACTCAAAATCCTAAAACTTTCTGGATTCCAACGTAGGTTTAACTCTGGTCTGAATTTAACATTTCTATTTCTGCAACTTCCTATCCAAACAACTTCTGATTTATCATAGTTAATCTTAAGTCTAGAAATTTGTGCATATAAATCTAATGTGTCATTGACCCTTTCAAAAGATTACTTTGAACCTTCAAGAATAAATTCAGTGTTATCTGCATATTGAGATATGAGGTATTCAATATTGTTGACCACCATACCCTTGATATTTTCATTTTTGTTAATAAGAGCTTATACTACTTATGTGCACATAATAAGACGATATATGGTGACAAAGGGTCTCCTTGTCTACAACCCCGTTGGATGGGTATCCAGGGAGACATTTTTCCATTTATAATCAAACTTGACTTAGTATCTGCATAAAGTATACAAACCCATTTAATGATGTTGTCACCAAATCCAAAGAATTTCAATGTTTTAAAAATAAAAGACCAGGAGACAGAGACAAACGCCTTATCAAAATCATAAATCATACGAATATTATCCCTGATATATGTGCCTGACATAAATMCTGTTTGATCTTCATTAATGATATTGGGGAGCACCTTTTTCAATCTGTCTGCAATGACTGAGGATAGAAGTTTGTATGCTGAGTTTAATAGGGTAATTGGACGCCAGTTTTTGAGAAATTGTTTTGGTTTATCTCCTTTTTGGATGCATGTTATAATTCCATGTTTTTCAGTTAAAGAGAGATGGCCAGTTTCAAGACTGTAATTCATTGATCTCTAAAGGAAATCACCAAGGTCAAGCTGGACAAATTTATAGAATTCGTAAGTGAAGCCATCTGATCGTGGACTCTTTGTTGTTTTCAGATTTGCAGTTGCTGTTTTTTAGTTTCTAATCTTCTACAATAGATTCTCCAAAGTTGTTCTCTAGATTTTATATTTCTGTCTCGTCTTTCTTCTTTAACTCTTTTCTATTAAATGAAGAATATGAGACTGACTTTCCTCTAATTGGCATATGAAGAGTTTCTAAGAACAAATGGTCATTGATTGAAAGTTCAAAGTCAAAATTAGAATTATGAAGGCTCTCTAAGTTATAAATTGGGGCAACACAATCTCTTTTGACTGAGAGTATAATATATTTAATTTCCTCTACATATTTCTTATCCTGCAACAAAGAATTATTAAACTTCCAATATGTCTTTCTTTTAGGAGAGTTTTCAATATTCAAATGGAAACTAGTAAGTGAGTGGTCTGTTCTATAACCTGGGTTTATCCTGACTTGAGATACATCTCTACATAAAAGTTTTGCCTGTTTTATGGGGTTTGTGCGTCGCCAAGTATATTGTCTCATCGAGGGTTATTGTCCCCCATATGTCAATAAGATTAAGTTCTCCCATACATTCTAATAGTTGCTCTCTAGCCTTCGGATTGTTAACATTCATATAACTACTAGTATCTTTATCTTGATCAAAAACAAGGTTGAAATCACCACCAAGGATGCAAGATTCATTGCCAAATTCTTTGAATTTTGTAAGTATCATTTTGTAGAAATATGGTGAGTCAGAATTGGGACCAGAGATAATACCAACAGACATTCGGCAGCCATTGACTGTGATATCTATCAAAAGAAAGTTACCAGTTTCATGTTTATAAACTTAATGAATCTTGTATTTAATATTTTTATTTGAGAGAAAAGCCACATCTATAGACTGACTTGAATGACAATTGAGAATAACATCATGGCTCCACATGGATCTGGTAATTTTTTCCTCTTGAAAAGTAAAATATGTATCTTGGAGAAAATATAGTGAGAAATGTTTGGAACGTAAAAGGTTAAAGACATCTCTTCTCTTATCTAGATTGCCAAGACCTCGACAGTTCAATGATCCACAAGAAGAGTTACTGTTCATATCTTACATGATTTAAAAATATCTAACGTTTACAATGAGAACACATTGACACCATTCTCATGCTATACATACCTGAAATGGGAAATAAGATAAAAGAACAGAACACATCCGTTAAACTATTTCCACGCAGACTGTCTGATGATAGAGCTATTCTCCGATCTTATCTATACATAAGAGTTTATCAAGGATGGAGACAACAGTCACTTCTAAATCTAATATCGCTGTACTGAGCTTAAGCCGGAAGTAAACAACAAGTATCACGGCAACTCCTTGCAGCAATGATGCAAAACTCCTTGCTTGAAAACATGACAAACGATCGGAGGATGTGATAAGTTGTCTTTTCTCAGAATGCCCGATATACTGCAATGCTAACATATTTCCCCCTTGCTCGTGCAGTGAAATTTGATGTAACGACACCAGCTAATTTCTCTTCTTTCTTTCAGCCGTCGGTATAGATGCAGTTGTAACATCGGTAGGGTAGTTGTTCTAAGCTCATGAACAGATTGCTGATATTGTATAGATTGCCATGGAGGTACACTCTTGAAAAAAAAGAAACACACAAGCGTTTCAAGCAGTTCATTTCGATATATGCTTGACAACGACATTAGAATCACCACAAGATTTTCAACGTGACCTTGTTGAGCAATGACGAAGCCTTCCTCGGGGTGTGTTTACTAACGTTCTAAGTTCCATGAGAAGACATGGTGTGTCTGAAAGGGTCGCTAGAGGATGCCACAACCCTTACTTGAGACCTCAATGCAATTGTTCTCCACGCTATGAACTTCATTTTGGAGGGAAGCTTGACATCATCAACGTTACCGTTGTTAAAGACTTTCAGCATTTTGTTTTCCTTTGATGTCATGAAGTTCTGTGCACAGCATACCACTACAATTATTGTTTTAAACCTAATATTATAAACAGTCCAAAGCATCATAGGTGTCAAGTTTTCAGTTTTGCTCAGTATACATGTTAATCCCACGACAAGACACATTAAAAGCATCAACAACTTCCTTGAGGTACACCCAATTCTTGGTCAAAACATAACTGACAGAGACTGATCCAACACGAACTTGGAACTACCTATTGTGATGAAATAAATTCAGGCCTGCGCCCACGGAATCCTCTGGAATGAAAATCGGTTAATATGCCATATTTCCATGTAGTGTCACAGGCCTTCTTTAAATCAAAGAATATACACTGCATTTTGTTTATTTGTGTAGCCTATTTGTAATCATTCATTCCGTCGTTTTGCAAACACAGTTTGTCAAGGCAACTGGACGGTAATTTATTGGATTGGTATCTTGGAGTGGCTTAGGAATTTGGATGATAATTGCTGTGTGCTAAGAATCTGGGAATGCACCATGTTCAAAGATGTTTTTAAATATACAAAGAAACAGTAATAATGATTCCTTACAAGATGTAACGTTAGCCACATCGCAACAGCTTGGAGATCAGTTTTGAGTTGCACTGGACTATAAAGAATGTTTTGTCGAACCATTATGGATACACCACCAAAAGTTTTGCCAGTGTTTGTTGAATAGATGTGATAAGAATCATACCTATTAAAAACTTTATAAGTTTCCTTCAGTAATGTTTCCTGAAGACCTACAGCTATTCGCAGCATACAAGTTGAAGATATGTTTCATGTTCGTGTTAACAACAAGTGTGTTTCCGCCGGAAGTCCTCTATTCTCATGTCGCTTACATCATGATGAAATATCCGCACAAATAAAGACGTTAAGTACAGATCATAGATATTTTAGGAGCGCTTCAAATACATGGCATCTTTAGAGCAAAAGGGAAATATACTTTCTTACCAACGGAAATCTTCAATTATACATTGAAACTGAAATTAGACTATTAATTTAACTATATTAGTCTCTCGTGATCACAAGGGATACAAAACAGAGGATCCTTACCTTTTAACAAATATTCGTGAGGGTATCTTGAGTGACGAATGCGACATCGTCGCACAATGACTCTTCAAATCAGGACTGACAACCCAAGTAGGTGTAGCCGATAGTTGGTTTAATTTCATGTAACTTATTGATACCTGTACTGTGACCAGTTAGTCAATCTTGTAAATGATACAGCCAGCTAACCAACTATCAAGATTTTACTGATTCTAGTTGATGCATAAGAGCATTACAGATGAGTGATGATTTTTAGTTGACATATTCATGTGGTAGTACTTGATGGTATATGGTGAAAATACTGAAACGGACATAAAAAGATCGAATTAATTCTACAATAGTTCTGTCAGTTCAAAGGGTCATTGAAATTATCTGTACAAAATGTTTTAGTTTATTTATATTTCTTACGTTATACATTCAAACATGAGACAAAGAATGCATTTAACTCATGGAAATGATGTCTACATCAGTGATCAATAAAGAGAGAATTCAATTATATTTTAAGTGAAGTAAAATTCTGTGACCTCTGACAATGGAGCCAAAACATAGCTGATAAACTGACTGAAGTGTCCGTAAAATCTTTAATGGGTGTAACAGAACACTCCCCCGTGATGATATTCTTAAAATATCATAAAATCTAAATATACTAATTCTGCAACATATTACATGTTTAGCATAAAATCTGATGATATGATATATAAATTCAACCTATAAAACACTTAGGAAAAGTTAACTTCAAATTCAATTTCTATCAAGAGCGTAAGATGAATAAGATACTCTCTGGCTCCAAAAGCGTTACACAAATTTGAGGTAACATAAACACCATCTCACTTGGATAATAAAGTCATATTATCAAAGTTCAAAATCTCATAATGCTGTTAAATGCTATTTACAATTCAGATACTGTTCACATTCCTGAGAATTGGAATCAGGTCAGTGACTGGACGGATATATGTGCAAGATTTTCCATTTTTAGCAGTTCTCACAACAACTACTCGAACACGTTCGTCATCACTGGGCTTGATTTCATCAATGATGCCAAAAGGCCAACTGTTCCGTGTTACATTTTTGTCCTTCAATAGCACCGGCTCTCCAGTTTGTAAACAGTGTACGTCATTCTGCCATTCTCCAGCGCACCCAGAACATATCAGCAAGTTGCTGCCACCGCTTCCACTGACTTTTATACAGAACTTTTAAATCACAAGAATGAATATTTCATTAACATCTGTCATAGGTAGGGATGTCTGGGTCAACAACATGGCTGGAGATAGAACACCTGGTTTTTTTTGGTCAGATGACACAGGCACTATTGGACGATTATTCACTATCACACAAACTTCTGCCATTGGGGATGCGAGGACATCATGTGTCAAACTTGTAGTACTGATTCCTGTCATCACGGAGTCGAGGATTTTCCTGCAAACAAACCATTCGCTCCCAAGCACCACCCATGTGTGAAGCATGAGGAGGATTGAAGATCCATTCTATGCGGTTGTCATTCAGGTATGACTTCATCTTCAAATAGTGTTGATCTTTAATTCACTTGTGGAACCGACAAAGATTGACGTCACGTCGTATGGAGATGAATCTTCTCAAAGCATTGATAAATGCTGAAGAGCTAAGTTCATCTACTAATTCGATGTGTATTGCTCTAGTGACCAAGCAAGTGAACAGGATTGCCCAACTCTGGGAATTTGCATATCCTCTTCTTGTTCTGCACGACACGATATTCCAGGGGCCAAAGGTATCTAGGTCAACATACGTGAAGGGTGGCTTTCTTCGACTCTATCACATGGAAGGTCTGCCATCTTCGGGGGCTCCATTCTTCCTCTCAGTTTGCGACATGTTACACACTGGTGTATGAGAGATGAAATGAGTCTCTTACCGCCTATGATCCAATAACCATTGGGGCGTACTGCTCCCTCAGTGAGTTGTCTCCCTTGGTGCTGGATCTTCTCATGAAAATGCATTGTTATGTGTTTGGATACATTGGATTTCTTCGGCAATATAAGCGGATTCTTGTGTTGTACATCAAGAGAAGTCTTGTTCAAACGCCCACCTATTCTTAGAAGCTTGTTGTTGTCCAGGATTGGGTTCACTGAGAATAACGGACTGTCTTTTGGGATTGGTTGTTTGTTCTTCAAACACTGGATCTCTTCAAGGAAATATTGTTTCTGAACTTCCCTCATTACAAAATGTTCACTATCAGTGAAGGTTGAGATCCCATTTCTTTCTTTTCTTGGAGCCTTAGACATTCTTGCAAGAGTTTTGAGCCGTGCTATTCCGGCGATCAGGTTCTTCCAGGATGAAAACTTTGAAAATCTATCCGTTCCTATTCCAATGTTTTGTTCTACAAAGTGGGTGGCTTCAGACACCACTTCTGTTTCATCAGTTTCTTGACCCGTTGTTTCGATCTCTTTGACCTCGTTTACTTTTGATGCGTTTCGTGATCCGTTTAACCACTTGCTTTCTTCTAGCTTGGCAGCATCCGGCACTCTCGATCCATCATCAGCGGGATTCTCACTTGTGAGAACATAATTCCACTGATCTGATGTGGAGAACTTGAGTATTCTTGCTACTCTATTTGAGACATATACCTTGAATTTCTTTGTTGCGTTTCGGATGTAGCCCAGGACTATATTGCTGTCTGAATAGAATCTGCAATCTGACTAATCCATGTTCAGGTTGTCACATACCGTCTCAGCCAACTCCACAGCCATAACAGCAGCCCACAGTTCTAAGCGTGGAATGGTGTGACCATGAGACAGGGCTATCTTCACTTTTCCCATCACGAAACCTATTTGTTCACTGTCTTCTGGGGTGAGTACTTTTAGGTATACCACTGCCGCTATGGCCTTTTCAGACGCGTTGCAGTAGAAAAGTAGTTTTTTGTCAGCTGCATGGCTAAAGGATGAAGGAACGAAGGTTCGAGGTACACATACAGTCTCTAATTGCTTCAAGGATGATTTCCAAATCATCCATTCTGTTTCATGTTCCTCTGGAATGGGGTCGTCCTAATCTGCATGGTTTGACAGTATTTCTCTCATAATCAATCTGCCTTTGATGATGACAGGAGAGAAGAGTTCCAAGGGGTCGTATATGGATCCGATCATGGAAAGGACACCACGCTTTGTGAATGGCTTGTTGTCATTTGGGACTTGAAGTGTGAACATGTCAGTCTTGATGTTCCAGGAGACACCGAGACTACTTTGCAGGGGATAGGCACTTCCCAGGTCTGTGAAGTCTATAATCTGCAGATCCTTGTTTCTATCTTCAGATGGAAATGCTTCCATTACCTCCACACTGTATGTTTCCATAACTCTTGAGGGCGTCTTGCGTCCGTTGCAATAGGTTTATTGCTTCGTCGACTGTGGGCAGAGAGGTCAAACCATCATCTACATAAAAGTTCTTGTTGATGAAATCTTCAACATCAGAACCGAATTTCTCAGCAGCACATCCCAACAATTCTTCTAAGACCACTTGTGGCGATGGCAGGTGAGGATTTATTTCCAAAGACGTGCACTGTCATTCGATATTCTATCAGGTCTTCAGAAAGATTGTTGTCTCTGTGCCAGAAGAAACGTAGGAAGTCTCTATACTCTGTATGCTCTTGGAAGCAACAGAACATCTTCTCAATATCACCCATTATTGCTACGGGTTCTTTCCTGAAAGCTCAGTAGAACGTGGAGGAGTCTGTTCATCAAGTCTGGTTCCTGTAGCAAGATACTGTTGAGGGAGATGCCTTCATATGCAGCTGATGCGTCAAATACACCTCTAATGTGATCGGGTTTGCATGGATGACGAACACCAAACAGAGGTAAATACCATACTTCTTTATCATTCTCAACCGGAGGTGCAATTTCAGCGGTCCCTGCCTTCAAGATGCTTGTCATGAATTCCACAATTTGTTTCTTCTTATTTCCATCTTTGTTCAGGCTTTTATGTAGTGCTTGAGCCTTTTGTTTTGCTTGAAACTTGTTGTTTTGTAGACGGGGCCCTGGGTTGCGCATTGGTAAGGTGCAGTCCAGGTGCCATTCTCACCCTGGTACATGTCCTCATCTAAACTTTCGAGAAAAAGACGGTCTTCAGTTGAAAGACCAGGTCTGTCATCAGTTTCAGTTGTCTCAAAAACATCAGTATTCTTACTCTGTCTCTCAAGGAGGGGTTTAATCATGAAATTATTGACACACGGTTCCAGCAGTGTTGGTCGTCCATAGCTTGTGTATGTCTTGTTTACGTTAACAGCATCTGTTATGTGTTGTTTTCCGAGACAGGTCTCTCCTATCACAACCCAACCTAATGGGAGTCTTTGGGCATATGGTGAGTGTTTCAAACCGACCCGCTGATCCTTAACATGGAAGGCTTCAGTCATGTTTCTTCCAATAAGCAGGAGAATCTCTGCTGAATCATAAAGGGGTGGCAGGCAATCAGCAATGTCAGTAAGATGGTGGTGGCTTCTGGCTACTGCAGGAGTAGCAATTTCTTCTCTGAAATTTGGAATGTCGTTGCATTCGATCAATGTAGGCAGATCCAGAGTACAGTCGTCAGAGAGCGATCTCACTCGAAAATTTGCTGCTCATCGTCCAGATATTTTTGTCGTTACTGAACAAGTTGATAAGGAGTAGGGAATTTCCTTAGTGTCAATGTTCATGAGATCAAAGAATTTTGATTTTGCCAGGCATGAGTTGCTTTGATCATCGAGTATTGCGTACAATCTTATGGAATTCTGCGGATCATTCTTGGGATGAACTTAACAAGGATTGTGTTTCCACATGATTTTCCATGGAAAGTGTCATTACAACAAACTTCTGTCCATGTAGATAATATCTTTGAAGTCCTTTCAGTTTCTGGATCTTTATTCTCCTGTCTGTCAGTTTTGTCAGATTCCTTAGCATTTTCCTGTTTCCAGTCTTCACGTCGCATGTGTAGTGATGTAGCATGCTTTCCGCCGCAAACTTCACACTGTGCTTGAGGTTCAGTACAAAAATATGCCAAATGTCCAAATCCACAACAACTAAAACAAAGTCCCTTTGACTTCATAAAGTGTATTCTTATTGGATCGGTTTCTGCTTGAATGAAGCACACTCATTTAGGGAATGATCAGTGTTGTGAAGGGGGCATTTTTCTGACACTTCAGTTTTCTTGACATGCACCTGATGATATTTCTTTTGAGGTACAGCTTGGGTGTGTTCACTGGTCTTGAGCTGTGAAAAGCTTGGGTCATTCTTCTGTCTGCTTATGTCGTGAATGAAGTTAACAAATTCGGAGAAGGGTGGAAATTGAACCTTATATTGGTCTTTGTACCTGAATGCTCTGTTCTCCCACTTTTCTTTGAGTCCACTTGGAAGCTTGTCGATGAGAGGATTAACTCCCTTGGGTGAGTCAAAATAGGAAAGGTAAGTGTCAAATGTTTCTTCCATTTTTGTACACTCTACATCGTAAAGATCATATAGCTTCCTGTAGTCCTGAGAATTGATGGCTGGGAAAGGTTCAAGTCTCTTCTCCAGAGATGAAAGAATATGTTCTGGACTCCCAAACCGTTGATTTAAGCGTTCCAAGGTAAGTTGGAGACATACGGTAGGTGTTTTTCGCTTGTATCTTCTTATGTTCATGGGATTTGGGTCCAAGCCACTTGAGAAGTAGATCTAGATCTTCCCCTTCTGTGAGCTGCACTTCATCTATCACTTCTTAAAAGTTTATCTTCCAAATTTCATATGATTCTGGGGTGTCATCAAACTTGGAAAGTCTCTGCAGAAATTCCTTCCTCAAGTGCATGTTTGAGACATCATTTAGAGGTATATGTGGAGTTGCATTAGTGTTAAGAGTTGCACCTGCATGTCTGTCACTAACAGTCTCTGGTTTCTGCATCCGAGGAGGAGGAAGTAAATCTGAGCATCCTGGATCTTTGCTGTCGTCACTATTCAAATGAATGACATAGCTCTGTGTTCTGTCTTTAGAATTCTGAATTGGAATTTCTAAATCAACTTGAATTTCAACAACATCATATTCTTCATTTACTTCTTCCAATACTTTCATTTCTGTTTCTAATACAGCAAACATTTTCTGATTTTCTAATATCTTCCTTTTAGTCTCTAACATGGCCTGCTTTATAGACAGTTCTGATTCTTTGTGTACATAATCAAGGGCGGTCTTGACTGCTTCCAGTTTTGCACGCTTTTCAGCTAACTTACTGTGGCAACTTCTTCTACTGGATTGTTTATATGTTTGGGAGCATGCATCAGAGAATATTATTGAAGAAGTAACTTCGTTTTCTTCCTTAGAAGCCATGATTCTTTCTCTATACAGTTGTAATACGAGTTCTTTTCACTGTACTGTGACCAGTTAGTCAATCTTGACAGCCAGCTAACCAACTATCAAGATTTTATTGATTCTAGTTGATGCATAAGAGCGTTACAGATGAGTGATGATTTTTAGTTGACATATTCATGTGGTAGTACTTGATAGTATATGGTGAAAAGACTGAAACGGACATAAAAAGATCGAATTAGTTCTATAATAGTTCTGTCAGTTCAAAAGGTCATTGAAATTATCTGTACAAAATCTTTTAGCTTATTTATATTTCTCACGTTATACATTCTAACACGAGACAAAGAATGCATTTAACTCATGGAAATGATTCCTAATCAATCAATATACAATATCGTTATACAATTCAATGATTTCAATTAAGAGTGGATGTTTACAAGAAAGATTTTAATAGCTCGAAGGCAAGAAAGTGGGTCTGAAAAGATTATGTATTGTTTATATTTGGGGTGTTTATTAATAAATTTTAAGGCTGTTAATATAGCATTTGCTTCCACTGTAAAGATAGAGCTGTTATTGGGTAATCGGAAAGATATTGTTCTGGATCAAATGACAGTGGCACAAGCAACCACACCACCATCCTTGGATCCATCTGCAAATAACGATTTGTACGTTTTATATTTATTTCTTAATTGAGTATATTCTTGTGTGTATCGTATTTCATTTGTTTCAAATTTCTTTAATGTGGCCAGTGTTAGGTCTACTTGTGGCCTCACCAACTGCCGAGGAGGAGAATAAAACAGGCAGGAAGGAGATATAGTATTAAGGTGTATGAGAGCAGGAAGAAACGGTTTTATTCTTATTCAGATGGGTGGAATAATAGAAGATTTTTTATTGTACAGATTCTCATAAAGAGGATTAAACACAGTTATGAGCAGGGTTGGACTGATTAGAAAAAAGTTTAGTGACATACTGTGTTAAATATATGAAGAATAATATTTTGTTTCGTCCCCACTGGTTTCCAAAAATATTTTTTTTGTTAGTGGTATGCTTGTCAGTTTAGGGAGGAGATTTATCTCGCTTAGTAACCTTGGATGAAAAACTCAAACACAACGCTGTGTTCCAACAAGGGAAAAACAAGTCGAAACTCATACAAAACACAAACTTGTATATCCAGTTGGAATAAAAGAAGAACTGAAGAACGCAAGCACCGGAATTAAGTCTTTTTGTTCTCTCACGAACATGTGGTTTTTCTCTTGGTGCACCCAAGATGATCGTCTCGGCAACGTGCGGTCAATGTGCTTTACTTCCGCGGAGTGTAATTTCAACCGGAATGACTAATACAACACGAGTGAACACTGTAAGTTGTGAAATTTGATACAGAAGTGATCATACAAGCCATGGCATCTGTGAAAAATGTAACTATTACACAAAAATCGGAATTGCTAGGTGATCGAAAATGGGACAGTCAGTCGGTACGAGGTGGAAATTTTGAAATGCAATCGTAAAACATCTGAGAGCTGTGAGAAATGGTCACGCTAGTTATTTAACGTCCACGATCAACTCTGTCAAACTTGAACGTGCTTCGGGGAGTGAATTCATTAAATTTTATTAAAATTCATTAAATAACAAATGCTTTGAAAAATCTGAAAACCAAGACTATGTAAGCAAACTGACTGAGGATGAAGTTGAAAATGCTGTAGTGTGGTTTAGTGCACGAGAATCTGCCGCAGTGGATATATATCAAGAACTGGACAACACTTTCCAGAAGGCAAATGTTAAAACACATCACAGACTGGTTCTCATAAATCAGGTTCATCTAAGTACACATCAAGATCAAGTTCCAGGCAGAGTCTCTTATTGAGGACTGAACAGGCGAAACTCAAAGCGAAGCAGGCTAAGCAGACAGCCGAACTTGCTGAGAAAGCAGCTGACATTGAGGCAGCACGCATGAAACAGGAGGCACAACACAATGCAGAAATGGCTGAGCTAGAAGCAAGATATCGCAGATTCACAAAATTTAGCGAGTGTCAAATCCTTGAGTATGCAGGATATCGAGAAGTCTGGCTTGACGAACAAAACAATGTGAAACACACAGACTGTGCACAACACACTGAGAAGGTTGATATTCCTGTTCGACCACAGATCCGCTCCACACATGCTTGACCCACTGGCCCCTAGCTGGGAAGGAATGCATCAGGTATTTTCCTCTCCTGTTCTTCACACAGACAACAGCCACAACAGACAGTATCCTTTCAGCATATGCGATATTCAAGATCCTGCGAATGAAGCCATTGATTCATGGATTGACAATTTAGTGATTGGCGTTGAAACTGTAATTGATGATATAAACGTCACAACATCCGATGGATTAGTTCACAGGTTAGGGAGGGTAAAGTGAGAAGGATTTACCCAGGATTGAGGTACCAACTTTCTCTGATGAAGCGATTGAGTGGCTTCGCTTCGTTGAACAATTCCATATTTTACAATCGCACTTGAGTGGTGAGGTTAAGGTGTTAGTACAAGGCCTAGTATACAGCGGAAAAAATATGCAATGGCCTTGCAAGAGCTTAAAGGTGCATTCGGTCATCGTGTGAAAGTGGCAAAGGCATTTTTGGACAGAGTCACAAATGGACAAACTATTATATCTCATGACCCAGTTGCTCTCAGGAAGTTCTATGTTGCCATAAGGGATTGTGTCACAACATTGCAGCAACTCAAATATTCTGCAGTCTTGGGCAGTTGTGAAACACTTTTGAAATCTGTGAAACGCTTACCTTCACACTTGACACCTAAATGGAATGAGTATGTCAAGTCAATTATGAAAAATAGAGAGCCCTCTTTGCTTGGCCTACAAGGTTGGCTGAAGAAGGACCGTGTTGGCGCACAATGAAATCCGTATGCCATCTACACTAGTCATGTGAACAAATCTGCCGGCAACAAACATCAGAAACAGGACAAATTCTCACGTGTGAAGCTTTGCAACAACTTCTCAAACGAAAGACCAAACGCAGGTCCATGAATCCACAAAGAACAAATCACATAGGCAACACGGAAAGAACGAGACCTCCGAGGTGACAAAGGACACTAAACAGAAAATGCCTTGCCCACTGTGCTCAGAAGGACATTGTCTATACCGATGTGCACTCTTTGCTAATAAGAGTGTTCAGGACAGGCAATGTGTTTCAACTGCTTGAAAGGTAATCATTCTGCTTCGAAGTGTTTCTCAAGCAGGAATTGTCAACAGTGTGATGCGAGGCATCGCACCATGCTGCACTTTGACAAAATGGAATGGCTTGCCACAAACCTGAAGGTTCGAACAAAGGACACAGACCAAGTGTGCTTCCGTCTTGTGCCGGTGCATGCAATTGGTTTGAACGGCAGAGTTATTTAGACAGCTCGCAATGCTTGATAGTGCTAGTGACATTTCATTGATTGACGCCAAGTTGAGCAAGGAGCTGAAGTACGCAGTTTCACAGTCAGAACTTTGACTAATACCACAACTCAAACTTCGAGGAAGGTTTGTTTGGGCATAAAGGGCATTCATGGTGAATCTAAACGGCTTGCCATCAAAGAAGCATGGACTGTCGAGTCTGATGCCTTTTCTTGTCCAGCACAAGTTATCAAATCTGAGTGGAAGCACATGGAGGATCTAGATATACCGCACTTTGAACCATCACAGATTAAGATCCTCATTGGACTCATAGTACCTGACGCACATCTACAAACTGATATCAGGAGTGGGGGACAGCATCAGCCGTATGCTGTCAAGACTCCGATAGGTTGGTCCATCATGGGGGTGGCCCTCGGTGAGAATACTGAAACACCAGCTAGAGTGAACTTTACTCTAACATAAAACGCAAAGGTCAATGATCAGGTAAAGAAATTCTGGCAAACAGAGTCATTCGGCGTCACCCATGAGAGCAAATCCCCTTCTTCGATTGAAGATAGGCGATCACAGAGTATTCTGAAGGAAACCACAAGCATAGCTGATGGACATTATGAGATTGGTATGCTTAGGAGGCGTGATGTATCTAAGCTTCCAAACAACCGCACTGTAGCTGAGAGATGCTTCAGATCACTTTCGAAGCGCCTTTCACATGATGAAGCATTTGCCAGTTCATATGATGAAACACTGATATGTCGATGATTTTCTTAAGTTTGTGGAGACCATACATGAAGCCATCAGCTTATCGTCAAAACTCACTCAACTTATGCAACTCGGTGGATTCAGATTACACAAGTGGACATCAAATTCATCAGAAGTTGTAAGTGCTATCACAGAGTCTGATAGGGCGGTCAGGACCATTGATATGGAATTTGATCAACAGCCAGTACACTGGGTTTGTTTCTGGTGATCACTTCGTATTCGACCAAAGTCTGAAGCACTCACGTTGCTCCTATCAAACCAACGCTATCAATCCCAAGGCTTGTGTTACAGGGGGCAGTGCTTGGAGTCAGACTCTGGAATTCCCTCCAGTATGAACTGAAATTGGACTTTCGTAAACCAAGCGCTTCAAATCATTCGTCGCCAATCGAGTCTCCGAGATTCTTGAGTCTACTTCCAGTGAGCAGTTGCGTCACGTTCCGTCATCACACAATCCTGCAGATCACTGTTCACGTGGACTCCGTAGCAAAGAACTCACCTCAAGCACATGGTTAAATGGTCCAGAATTTTTGTAAGAACCACATCATGAATTGCTGGATCGTGAGCTACCTCAAGCAGTTGACCTCGATGAAAGTGATCCTGAAGACAAAGGCAAATGTGTTATGACACTATCCACTAAGATCGACTCTCCTCAAATCGCTCTGCAGGACATCACCTTATCATTGTTGATAAACCCAAGTGATTACTCATCCTGACACTCACTCTATAGAAAGACAGCATTGTTACTCCGTGCGGTTAGGAACTTCATATGCCGTGTGAAAGGACGGACCCCAGTGAAACACAATGAACTGCTTCTTCAGGAGTAGGAAGAACCTACCTTGACCTGCATGCAGGAAATTCAAATTCAGGAATTTCATAAGGAGCTGAACAGTTTCAAAGGAGGTTTCGAGCTACCTAGCACAAGTAAGCTGTTGCCTCTGTCACCAGTGTTCGATGGCAGACACCTCAGGGCTGGTGGAAGATTACAGAAAGCCATGATACCTTCTGAGGCAAAATTCCAGTTGATCTTACCTCGTGATCATCAGATTACAAAACTGTTGATGGGTGATATTCACATAAGGACAGCTCATGGTTTTCGAATATGTGGAATTGCAGAGGACTTTGGAATACACTCGTCAGCTATGGTATTCAGTCATCAGAAAAATAGAATCCATTTGATAGCGTCAGGAACATCAATAAAAAGTCCAGGTTTAAGTTTGTCAGCACACAGCGGTTCATATAAAGGCCAGATATCATTTTAAACATTCCATCTTGATGATAGAGGAGCATCAGATGGGTATACATGTTTCAGTATAGTAGGAAAATGGTCACTTCCACAAAGGTCATCGTGGACTGACCATTCAAATTCATTTAGTTGGAGTCAGTTATTGACAAATTAAGGGCTGAATATGTTCCTGTACCTGGATGTAAATATGTATCTGTATTATCATTGTGTATACATAAAATATTATTTGAAATAAAATCCTCAAGAATTTTACCTTTTGCGTTTGTGGTTGCACCCCCTAGAGGGGGTTGTGGCCATTCAGATCACCCAAGAGTACACATGGTTTGGGTAGTTCACCATAGAGTGTTTGAAGATCAGCCTGCATAAAAGTTGATAATGGCGGAATATGTACAATGAACACAGAGTAAGTTGCGATCTATCCCTTACCTTTCTAGAGGGCGACACGCTATGTGCCCTGTTCTGGATGTTTTCAGACACATCCATGTGCTCCAACGATCCAAATTTATTGAAAAGCTGGATTTTGTTTGTAGAACCTTTTGAGGCTCTGCTACTTTGACATTTTTGTGAAGATTCACTTCTTGATTTTATTTTGTGATTGATATTGAGATGACTTAGATAAAGATGCATCCTGAACACGGGTTGGCTCTGGAAGTACTTCTGCAGTCTGAGTGTATTTTTCAGGCGACAAAATCTGAGGGGAATCAGTTTTGATCCATGCCAAATTGGTTTGACAGCTTGCAGATGTTTGGTTACTGTGGCTGTATCAGAAGGTGGTGTAGATACGGAAGCATAAGTTTCCGTTAGTTCAGATTCTTGGACTAGTTTTTTGGCTTCTGCAAAACTAATGTCTTGCGTAAATTTTATTTTATTGATTTCCATTTGCTGTTTCCAAATGGGACATTCTTTTGAGAAATAGAGATAATTACGCGAGTGTGTTTTCGTATCATTAATGTCATATATTAGCAGTGTATGAAATAAGCCATAAATCCAGCCAGACATCAGGGCTGGTAACTTCAAAATGTTACCAGCCCAAAAT
>VKKT01000063.1:171033-181656 GCA_008038995.1 Haliotis laevigata
GGGTTCGAATCCCGGATGGGACTGAACCCAACAAAAGTACTAGAATCTGTACTTTACAAAGGGGAGCCTGACGACAGTGTACTTGGGATGCTAGCGAGATATTTCAAAGACGAGGTCCGCATATTTATCATGCTTTTCCTGAATCTTGCCAATCTCATTGCTGTCAAAAGGGACAGAAAATTCAATGATATAAATTAATTNACTGGCTTTATCAAAAAGGACAAGATCAGGTTTGTTGGCTGGAATTCTTCTGAGGCTGTATATTGGCCAATTCCACAGAAGTTTGAAAGCATCATTTTCCATGACGCCCTGGACATGTTGTGGGTCGTACCATGGATGGACCTCGGAGTCAAAGCCACAGGCATGGCAAAGACGGTAGTAAATGCAGCGAGCCATGCGATCATGTCTTTTAAGATATGCTGTTTGTGCCAAAGAAGGGCATCCATTGACAAGGTGTTGGACAGTCTCTGTGAATTCATAGCACAATCGACATTTCATATTAATATTTTGTTTAAGAATCACATTTTGGCGATTGCGAGTGGGAAGTGACATCCAGGCGAAGGAGTCGGTGGGATTGCTATTCTGTTCCACATACATTTCACTGTTATTCGCACTGACTGTGCGTAGCTGAGTTGGTACTTTGACTAGCAAAGAAAATCCCACTTTGTTCAAACTGTCTTTCTCCGCATTGGGTTGGGGATGGAGGATGGTAGTATAATTCATTGTAAAGCAGAGTTGTAATTGTGTTAGATTGTTGTTTCTGTTAAGATTCGAGCCGTGGAGATCGGGGTTAGAATTCGTCTTCAGCAACCCATGCTTGTTGTAAGATGCGATTAACGGCATCGGGTGGTCAGGCTCGTTGACTTGTTTGACACATGTCATCGTATCCAAATTAATACTCATGTAATTGATCACCAGATTGTCTGGATCGATTATTTAAACACCGCCGCCATATAGCTAGAATATTGCTGACTGCGGCGTTAAACAACAAACCAACCGTTTAGATTCAATGGAGGGCAGAGAGGTGTGCCAGTTACCATACTCAGACTGTGAATCAAGAATGGTCTGAAAACTTCTAAAGCATTCAAGGTGATCTAGCGTAGTCTGGCCAAGGCCAAGGCCTTTCACAATATAAAAGAAGTTGTATGTCCATAAAATCGTCATCATTGTTCAGCAACTCAGCTGCTTAAGTGCCCATTAAGGAAAAGGACGTAAGAGAAAGTTCCAGAAAAGAAACATCTGGAAGATATATATATCTGTGAATGATGCACACTGTTGTCTTGGTCACCTTACATTACATCTCAAGTTTCATCAGCATTTTACGGAGAGGTTAGGTGTTTATTGGTTACACCTTGTTTAATAGCCTGACTAAATAATTCACGAATCAGTAACATTACAGACATGTTATCACTTTACATTGGATCGGGTGGTCAGGCTCGCTGACTTGGTTGACACATATCATCGTATCCCAACTGCGTAGATCGAAGTTCATGCTGTTGATAACTGGTCTGTCTGACCCAGACTGGAATATTGCAGAGTGAGGCGTAAAACTATATTCACTCACTGACTCTATATTTAAGATTATTTGTCATCACCCCCACACCCAACAGTAGGTAATGGCGACCTTTATGTGAATGACTGCATGAAGATCTGACATGATAGGTTGGAGAAAATATGTGTTAGCTGTGGCCAAAAAACATACAATCACACATGCATATAAAACCTAGTAACATATTTAACAAATGAATCACCCATAAACTTTGAGGTTTAGTGTCGGGAAATATGAACAGCACGAACCATGCATAGTTAGAAATTTAGTCACCATATTAACGAATGTGAAGACACATGTCTTGATTAGCAACGTGCATGCTGTCTACCTCCAAATAGTGTAGTAGAGTCCATGGCTGACCCTGCGTGCATTTGTGCTTGTATCTGTCATCTGCAGATAAACATTCGTGCTCCTGCATACATTCCATTATAATAATCTTATAACAAGCTGTGGTGAGAGTCAACAGAAAATATCAGATAAAGTGAGTGAGTGAGTTTACTTTTACGCCGCACTCAGCAATAATCCAGCTATATGGCGGCGGTCTATAAATAATCAAATCTGGACCAGAAAATCCAGTGTCAACAACATGAGCATCGATCTGCGCAAATGGGAACTGATGACATGTGTCAACCAAGCCAGATCAAGTAAGATCAGGTAAGTAATGCCTGTACCTTATCCGCAATACCTAATATATCCCATACAAAATAATACAGTAGCTGGCCATAAGTGAGTAAAATTCCAATAGACTTGCGTGTTAAGTAACTCTTGTAAGAATAATTTTCATAAATTTCGTTTCGGTCGAATTGCTTTCAATACATATCTACCAGCTATGAAATCATCTCAGCTACATACACAAAATTATCCGGTGATTATTAACAAAACTGCCACTACTTAAACAATATATATTAGACATACCAATCAGGTCTAACATGGCTGTCTATGGGATAGATTAAAAGTTGTACTTATAGATGGTGCTTAGTCAGGTGTCATTCAATAACTTATCAACGGAAATATGAAAGAAAATTATGTACACGTAGCTGAATATGATTTCCAGTATCAAAATAAAATGACTTCTACCCAATTTATGAAACTTATTCTGGCAACAGTTAATTAACCTCTAAGTTTAAGAAAATTAATGATGACTCACTTATGGCCAACTACTGTACAACCGTTCACATACTGTAACGCCCCACTTTGACATTTGATTATGTTTTCTACGTAATAATTACATGCCTTTGCGTTCCATTCGGACTTGGCTGTTGCTCTCGTGGGTGGTCTTAGTGACATCCTTTTACGGGCGCTTCATTCATTCTATAATCAGTTCAGAAATTACATGTCATTTAGAATTACTTCCCTTTGTAGTCGTCTGCTTCAACTTCGCTCCTACTCAGGGTGTGTACAGCTATTAGAATACACAGTCCTTTCGCCGCTATTCACAGTGATTTTTGAAAGGTAAGAGGTCGTTTGAATATTCATAGTAACGTCACAATTCGAAGTGATTCAGTGACAGTTAATTAACGACTTCAGTATGAATTGTTCAGGTAAGATGTTTAGTGGCGGTGTCCTTGGAGAGGATTAGATAATGTAATATATTTGGCCATAGTTTAACATATTACTCTGTAGTTTTAAGTTTTCACTAATAAACTCTCTAATTTCTTAATTTGTTTGAACAAGGCTAGACCATGAGTCTCGATCACAATAAAAGCAGTATTTCAGGTCAGTTCACTGACGCCGAAACTGTGTGGTACATAAGCCTATTTACAGTACCATACACAAGATAAGTTGCTTGCACATACAAAAACCCCTTTTAATCTTTAAAATATAACTGAAACCCATAATTATCTAAGTTACTATACGCAAGGTCAGAACAAAACCCGCTTATAAATCAGGCCAGGTCAGTGTGACCTTAGCGAACATTCAACTCATAGCTGTGGTGTTTGATTACACGTTACATTGCACACACCACCACATCAGCGAAGCCCGTTAAACTGTATAGGGGCCAAACATCACAGCAGTAAAATCTTTTAAAAGTTCGTACTTGCTGGTGTTTCACGAGCATAGACAAACAGATAAGTTTTTGTATTTTATTTTACCTTTGCTCATAATAATACCAACGTAATATTCTTCACAACATTAAAAACAAGGTTGGTCTGTGATGCTGTAGGTTTTATAGATGGGCCAGGTGACCACGTAAGCATAAAGTTATGGATAAGACGGGCGTTTTATAATGTCGGCCAGGAAAAGTGAACATTGAAATTTATAAAGCAGTGTCTCGTGTGTATAAATTACCCTATACAAGATAAGTTACGTATCGAAAACTGCACTTTCGAATGCCAGCTCACGGCGTCCTGCCCATGACCAATATTGTGCTTACAGCCATGATATATGTGAGTGGGTTATATCCCACACAACAACGGACCAGCTAGCGAAGCTCAACCTGAATCTATGTTCACAGCCATTGGGGCGGGCCAACATCGGAGCACAAACTGAACATAAAGAACTTCATTCCTGCTGGCTATCACGAGAAAAGGCAGACAAAGGTAACTGTTTGTATTGTATTGTGTGTATGCATGTTGTCTGTTTTTTTACTCGTGGCGTTCTTGCTCCTCAACAATCTGATTAGGTTTGGTATCCTTCACAACACTATGGCAAAAGTAGGTCTGTGAAGCCCTGAACTTGTATCGGTGAGTCTTGTGAATATATCATTCAAAACACAGTTGTCAGTGTTGATATGTTAGAGGAAAATGTATGTGATGTGCAGTGCTCTTTTACAACAGAGATGTACATACCTCTCACCACCCCAACAGTTATATTACGCGCATTTCAGGTAAAATCTTATCACTTCCGCGGGCCAGGTATTCTGCTACTTATCTTCCCTCGTGTGTACATTTCCCCTTTTCTGTTGTAGACACACACAAGACTGGGCACATTCGCTGACGTTGGAAACAGGATGTTGTCCGAGTTCATATTGGGGGCAGCTGTTGTGCTGTTTCTCGCCTACATATATCAGTCAAAACGGAAATACAGCAGGATGCCTCCGGGTCCGAAACCACTGCCAATACTGGGCAATTTCTTCGAAATAAATGAGGGTACAATGGCACAAGATCTCACTCATTTGGGTTCTCAATACAATGGCATATTCACTGTTCATCTGCTAACGACGCCGGCAATCATTCTGGACAAAGTCAAAAGCATAAGGGACCTCCTTCTTTCTCCTGAATATGCTGACATCTTCAGTGGAAGAGTAAGCTCATATTTCAGCAAGCATTTGGTGCCACATGATATGATTTTGCAGACGATTAGTGAACTACAGCAGTACATGAGAAAGTTGACCTTTCGTGGAATAAAACAGTACGGAACTGCACTGAAAAATGTTGAGCACCACGCCCAAGTAGAAATCCAAAAAATTATCAAGAGGTGCAGAGAAAGAAATGGCGTCTCGTTTGACCCGTTGGAAGACCTGAATCAGTATGTCAGCAACGTGATCTTAATTTTGGTAAGTTGGCATATTCTGAAGAATAGTAACTAATAATCGTTGTGGTGATTACTAATTAGGTACATGAATAATGGTCTACATAGTCGTGTAAAATGGTGTTTTCATCATTAATAGGATTACATTTTGTGAAATGATTACTGGTTTGCCTGTGTACCACAAAGGTCTTGATCAACTGCGGCATTCAACAATCTTTTATATATAATTTCAGATTTGTGGACAAAGATTTGAACCTGGTCATAAGACACTGGAGATGTGTGGCAATATTGCCACTGATTTTGTGTACCTCGTCAACTTCAAGAACCAGATTCTCATGGACAATGTCCCGTTCAGTACAATGTTGATACCAGACCTAAGACGGGCATGTCAAACCGTGAAGGGCGGTTACCACTATTTCACTGAGACTATTGACAAAATATCACAGGTAATGCTCACAACCCCAACCCCAACAAAGATATGTTTACCTGTCGTCAAGTAAATGGCGCTTGTTTGAAGCTGCTACTACTCTATGTGTACTATGATCACAGGTCAAGACATATATTGAATACTATTGTATTTAACGGAGCAAACGACACTTGAGATGACTGTAAAATGTTATGAACTAAATATATCTTTGTAGGAATCCAAAGGTACGATGCCCGACTGTCTCTACACATTGCTGTTAAAAGAGCGTGAGGAGGGAATGTTATCAATGGGGAATGTAAAAGGGATACTGATGGATATCCTGATTGCAGGTAGTACTATACAAAATGATATTTTGCTTTGACGTCCTTCTGTTTATCGTTGTACAGAAATAACTTTATAGTTTCGAGTTACAGAAGGCCAGATACTCATGGACAATCACAATTATCAGTACATAGGTGTCTGATTGTTACATTCACCTACCATTCAGTATTATGTGGACAGGTATTATCACAACAAAAGGAACCCTCTACAGTGCCCTAGCTGCAATGGTAAACTTCCCCAAGGTCCAGAAGAAAATCCAGGAGGAGATCCAAAGGGTGGTTGGAAAGGACCGACTTCCGGATTTGGAGGACCGGAACAAAATGCCCTACACCAGGGCAGTAGAATTGGAATTGTATCGTTACTTCACGCCCGTTGGAACGCCTGGTCCAAGGCATTCGACACAAGACTGCACCTATAAGGGTTACAGCATTCCAAAGGGAACCATGGTGCGTTTCAGTTATCATAAAGGGCAACGTATCTGTAAATAGCTTCCTTCATGGCAAATACATTTTATAGTACATATTACCGACTAATCATCTAGCAGGATCTACAATTTTCCTAGAAATTATTGAGAAAATCTTTGTTTCAAAATATCGATAATAGAATATTAAAATAGGTGTTGTATAGTAAGGTACTCAGTATGGGAGGCAACTCTTGTAGGCTTGAGAATGATCCTTTGTTGGCATGGCAGATTTGACAGAAGACGAGAAAGAAAAGCTGATTCTAGATAATTTTGAAATGGGTGTGAGTAATGCAAAATAGTTAGCCGATAGACATGACATTCCTCTGTCTACAGTATACAGAACTTTGAAGAGTATTCAGTTAGGAGTTGGCATTGAGCACAAGCCAGTGGCAGGGTGGCCAAGGAAGTTCAGTACTACGAATCGCCGGCGACTTGGTCAGATTGTGAGTAGGGGGAAGTGAAAAGCGTTGAGAATATCAGAAATAAGATGACCAATACAGGAAGTCCTCAGGTATGAAACCCTCAG
The DNA here is from genome assembly GCA_008038995.1 of Haliotis laevigata. Classification (NCBI taxonomy): domain Eukaryota; kingdom Metazoa; phylum Mollusca; class Gastropoda; order Lepetellida; family Haliotidae; genus Haliotis; species Haliotis laevigata. The sequence goes on from VKKT01000063.1 coordinate 177,791, forward strand.
ACAAGAATTACAGATATTTGACTGGGTGAAGAAGCACTGAATTCCTTCACCATTGATGAAAGATGCACAAACAGAAAAACGTTTAAACTGGTGTAGGGCTCACGATAATCAAGAGTGGAATAATGTTTTCTTTTCTGATGAAAGTTCTGTCTGTCTTTTTCCCGAACAGTGTGAAAATTGAACAAAAAGACCCGTGGAACCTATCTACCAACGCCGAAAACATAGCCCCAAATTCCACATGTGGGGTGGGATATCATCACGTTGAGTGGCGCCTTTGTGTATTTTCACTGGAAATTTGACGAAGGAACGTTGACGTCTTAAATGATCACCTCCTTCCAACGGCCCGAACACTGGATGAATTGGATTTTACAGCTTCATAACGACTCAAAACACACTGCAGGCTACTCATAACAGTGTTTGTCACTGGACAAAATAAACCAAAAAGTTCTTAAAAATATTGAGGACATGAAGAAAGAAGTGGTCGAATATTGGGATACGCTGTACTAACTTTGATCGGTAGTAGGCGCATTCAGTCGTGTATTGCAGGGCAATGGGGGTCTCACAAAGTACTGTAAAAACACTTAAACTGTTGGAGAATCATATCTCAACATACTCATTAAAGTAAAACGTATATGGCTTATATACATGTCTTAGATATTTGCCGAAACATCTTTCTCAAAAATTTCTGGGAATACTATACAAACTCATTACACAATCCTTCTAGTCTATGTATTCCGGTCCTTTGATTTTGTAAGATGTTACCTGCTGATTCCAAGCTGAATCTAAAACGTTATTCGGAAGTCAGTCCGTACGAGAACTATGTGTGGTATCTACCAATAAACAACAAAGACAAGTGATGTAATTAAGAATTGTATTCTCAAATGAACTAACTCCTCAAATCAATACAAAGGTATAACTATGACAGTACAGAATAGACTGGCACTACGAATTCAGAGTATGTATAATAATACAAGAGCAGGGTTGATATCGACAAAGATTATGATAGCAATATTCACCTCTCAGTAACAGTAGCCCAACATGCAACTAGGCCTGGCAGGATATGACGATGACACAATGCTGGACTTCTGGTGACTTCAGATGTACTGTGAGATGAGAGGCAATAACTTCCCCCATATATCCAAGAAACAGCCGAGACAATTCCACAATAGTCTCGAATAGGCTTTCCAGATGATTCTAGGTTGTTCTCAGCACCACTGGAGATGCCTCTACGGTTGTAGCACAAGTCGAAATATATCACACCACCGGCCCTACAGGTACAGGTACTGCTGTACAATGTATAACTCTGCCTCATAACAACATTTATTTCACTTAACAGATGATTACCCTCAATGATACTTTCAATTTAAGACATAATTCTATTGAATCTTTCTTTTGAAGGTCACTTACAATGTGTGGCGTGTACATCATGACGAATCATTCTGGGAGAATCCCTTCACATTTGATCCAACCAGATTCCTGGATGAACGTGGCGAGTTGCTGCCACCGGAGGATGAAAAACGTCAGAGGTAAACATTCAAAGTACTGGACGTGTTTCAGTTGAATCACATTATGTTGAGAAATGAAGGCTGAGACAATATTTACCACATCGATTATGATTATGACCTACCTAGGATTCTAACTAGGACGACCAATACAGTCGGATCCTGGCAGATTTAGTAAGTCAGCTCTTAGACATACAAAATAACAAGCTTGTGCATAAGTAGCACTCAACCCTGGGCACTTAGAGGAACCCACTCACCCGATGGTAGGTGACCAGATGGTGGACATGCAAACACGTGCAGTTGCGGGTATAGTAACGTGCAGTGTCATTAGACAAAATACTGTGACTATGAGAAATTACATAGAGGGCTGCCACTGCCAGCATGGTGTGTTATTATGAATCAATACAAGTAAAACTATTGAGACATTTTACATAATTATTAGATATAAATAATTATGAAAGTTAATGGTTACTAGACCATTATTGAATATAATTATTTGAATACAGGGTTACACCTGACTTAACAATGAGAAATTGTTTTAATATGAACAATTCCAACAAACTTGCGTACCTGTAATTAGAGTAATTACATAGGGCTGTCACTGCCAGCATGGTGTGTGCCGGGCACATGACACATGCAGCTTTATATCACCTGAGTGCACAGACTGCAGGAGCAGCATGTGCCAGAGCCCAGGATGTACCTGCCGACAGCCAGCACATCTGTATGGCAAGCTGTTAGGGACAAAAATTGTAAAATGTGCCAGGGGTGCTGTGCTGTACATTGTATAAACAATTGAATCTATGACATATGTACATATTTTCAAGGGTTTCACTTCATTGCAGACTGCTGACGTTTGGCATCGGAAAGCGTTCTTGCATTGGCGAGAAGCTGGCCCGAGTGAGGATATTTCTTGGACTGACGTCCCTACTGCAAAACTTCGACCTGACTCGTGATCCATCGGAACCTTTCCCTTCACCCGACCCCCGTACATACCAGTGTGGATTTATCTCACAACCACCTCCTTACAAACTACAATTCAAACCAAGATACTGAGATCCAAGATTCCATCGTGGCGGTAGAAGAGCCCAGTGGTTGAAGCGTACACTCGTCACTCGGAAGACCCGGGTTTGATTCCCTACAATGTGTGAAGCCCATTTCTGGTGCCGTGATATTGGGGGAATAGTTGAAAGCAGCGTGAAAAAACACCTTATTTACTCACTCTTCATTTTGTGTGCGCCTTTTGTCACTTATAGTATAAAATGTAGTAATACCAATATCTACAGAGAAACAACAGTATACAGATGACTTTACATTTCTTTAAAACGACGAATATGCAAAGTTAGTTGAACTTCAATTAATTTCTAAACATTGAATTTTATCAATGATAAGTATGTTTGGTCAATGTCATCTCTCATCTCGTTGAGGCGGCGGGTTAGCATGTTGGTTCGCTCGTCACGCCGAAGACCCGGGTTCGATTCCCCACATTGGTAAAATATGTGAAGCCCATTTCTGGTGTCCCCCGCCTTGACATTGCTGGAATGTTGCTTAAAGCGGCGTAAAACTAAACTCACTCACTCACTCTTATATCGTTAATACACACCCCTTCTTGTAGAAGTAACTATGGCCCTGACCAGTTTAACTAATTTGTCTTTTGTCAAAAGCTGTATTTGCTACATCAATATCATTTGTTTAGCTAAACTTAGACTGTAATTGTTATTGTCCCCCTATCTTATTGTTCGATGAACACGAGTGAGCAATACGTATCTAGCGTTATCATACACTTACAATGAATATTGTAGAGAATTATAATTTGCTCAAATATTTTCAACATTGTTTATCCAGTAATACTAAAGAAATACTCAGAGTTTTTAATGTAAACAAGTTCATTATCATTACTAGACAATAATATAGTTTTGTCATGTAAAAATGTCATCAACATCATCATGTATCACTTTGTAAACTTTCCTGTGTTTTATATATTTAGTCAAATGAAATATCGGGTTATATGTAGAACGTTTGACTTGAGTATTTCATTCTACACTAAAACACTTAATTCCTCTTATCACCCTAAGACGTTTGATTTCGTAATCATTACACGTATGGCGAATAACTGTATTTTATTACTCGCCCATGAAAGATATTGAAGTGTAATAGACTGACGTGCAAAAGAAAGTACACAGGTGTAATTGTTGTTGCAATCCCAAATATGCGTTCTAACTAATAAAGTTATTGAAAAACATTGATTGTATAGAACGCAACCATCATGTTTCATTTGTCCAAAAGCAACCAAAAACATTTGAAGGTGTTTTGCACGAATTTTTGCAAAATTGTGATTATTGTCCCATGCACCAGCACTTTTCTGAC
>VKKT01000064.1:25365-43742 GCA_008038995.1 Haliotis laevigata
TGATCAACAGCATGAGCATCGACCTGTGCAATTGGGAACCGATGACATGTGTCAACCAAGTCCGCGAGCCTGACCAACCGATTATAGAACCACAGGAAAGGATATTGGGGTTATTGTAGGTATACCGAACATAACATACTGATGGTCTTCATGGTATCATGTGGTATGTTTTCAAGGAAGAAGTTCAAATGTAATTTCATTTGATTAAAATACAAGTTTTATTGCAGTTCATGCCATTGCGTAAGTTTCAGATCCTCCTCTTTACAAAGACAATCATGGCACAGTCTCATTTCAACTTTCAGGCCTTGTGAGCACAAACTTGTACATAATGAGAGGTGGGTTGATTGAGGATTGGTTGGTTAAAATGGTCACAAAGTTGGGCTTTTCTGCTTGGTTATAGGATCAAACAATATGTTTATAAAAATGGAGGAATCTCAAGACTTAAGTGACCTAGAAATGGAACTGTCCATCACTGCTAAGTCACTGAAAGAATTTAACAGAGAAACATACCAAGTTGAGAAACACTGGGTCAGTAGGTGATATCACTGCATGCGGCCTTGACCTCCGACTTCCCAATCGTTACATCACAAGGGACTTTTCTGTAAACAGAAACAAATACACTGATATTGGCTGGTCCCTTCACAGAGTCTTTGCTCGTGGTCGTGAAAAGCCAAATAACACTGATTAATCAGTTTATGATCCTTGGAAATACTACAACGGCTTTATAGAAAACGGCAACACTGGTGGTGGAAGACGGATAGAGTGTAGCCATTGTTTAAGTAGCCGAGGGTACTGTAATTGTATCTCTGGGGGGTTTGGAGATGGTGTTGCGGAGGGAGGGAAGATGAGGGGTGGGGATTGATTTGACAGAAATAAATGGGGGAGGAGGGAAGTTTTTAAAGTCTAGTGACCAGATGTAATCATTCTTTATTATGTCTTTTCATAATCTTGACATCGGATACTATTTACAATAGTTTTGAACAGCATTTGGGCAGTTTTATCTTAAACATGTTAGAGTACTTTTTTAGAGAAAAATACGCAAGTATGATAGTTACTTGTTTGTTTATTACAGTAGTGTTATTGTTATACACAAATACTTTGAAATAAATCATTTTACATCTTGATACTGTGTCATTCTTTCAAGGTGAATGTATCATGATACGTATCGCATCGCAGGTAAAATATCGCGATATGTATCGTATCGTGACATAGTGTATCATCCCAGCCCTACCAACCAAGTAGCCAGTAACCCCCCGATCCTATTAGATGCCTCTTACAAGCATGACATGATGAAGACCAAGTTTAACCTGGATCTTCATGGGGCCAGCTTCTGTTTTGGAAGTTAAAATTTGGAGTTTGGGTTTTAACTGGTCCCAGAAATAATGTTAGTTTCCATCAAAGACAGCATCCTTGGGTTGTTGTTTTTAGGGTAGGGTGGGGTTGGGATGTTTAACGCCACAATCCTCATTATTTCAGCTACATGAGGTCTGTAAACAATCGAGTCTGGACCAGACAATCCTGTGATTGGCAAAATGAAGATCAACCTCTGGAACTGGGACAATGACATGTCGACCAAGTCAGCGAGCCTGACCACCCGATCCCTATATCACCTCTTACGACAAGCATGGGTTTCCAAAGACCAATTCTTACCCAAATATACATATGTTTTATATCTAAGTAGTGTATAATGACTCAAATTACATCGCAATCAAAATGTCATGACACAGTCCGTTCTATTTCAGCCCCTACTGGCTAAATCCCACATAATATTCTCAGAGCTACTACAGTCGTAACTCTCATGTTTCAACACAAGCTTATGATTGCCATTGGGATAAGATTGCATAATTTATCTTCTACTACTTAGTTACTTGTGTTACACAAGTACATTTATCACAGACCCTCATTCAACAAACCCGTTTGATATTCTACAAAACTCAGACTGACAGACTAGATGTCAGAGCTAAATCCAACCTAATCCTCACAAAGCCTAAACATCAGACGACAAAAAAAACCAAAAGAACAAAACCCTATTTTTTAATTCAAAAGCTTCAAATATTTCATACCTGTTTTTATTAGTAAGATTATGAATAAGAATCACGACTGAAATGACACAACCACTTACAAGCAAACTTTTATCCTTTAGGCTAAACACTGAAGACCACATCCGATTTTGTCTGAGAATTACATCTTGGTAAAAACCTAATTTTCTTGCCCAATTAATTTTAGTCCTTCCAAAATGTTATCTGAATGAACTGGAATTACTAGCATTGAAAAGACTGGGTGACCAGAGATGACATAGCTTAAGATCGTCAGCATTCACGTTCGTTTCCTTGAGCTAAACAGGGATCCTGCAACGAAACCACTAATTGGGCTTTGCCTACAAATGAGACACGACTGCACATGTGATTGGTGACTTAGTCCGAATACAGACTATCACTTTCAAATGACCAAGTATTTTGTCTTCATGACCAGGTGCTAAGATATACCTCATCACAACATACTTTGCTAATACAAATTACTCAATTTTGCATCAAATGAGGCTGAAGAAAAATATTATTTTGTTAAATGGAATAGATAAGCCTCACAAAGAGCAATGTTTGAAATCAGTGTGTGACTTCAGCTTCAAGACCAGAGCCTGAGGTTAGTAAAATTCTTTTCAGTCTAGTAAGCTCCGCTAATTATAGTCATCATAATAATGCTGAAATATTCTGATATTGATTCCAAGAGTTATGTTCAGGTTGCTAGTCTCAGAAATGTTTGGTACAGAAATTTTTAATAGGTTTCTTGCTAATGTAGTGAAATTGAGGGACCAGCTAAATCTTTAAATATCAGGGGTCAAAGAGCCTGTAGATTATTACTGGCCTTTAACAGAAAGTCTGAAAAGATCAACAATCTCATGCTGAGAAAAAGGTACGTTAATTACAGTATGGTAATTTCAGAAAATATTCAAAACCCATCACAAGCCGTTCTTATCAACAGCAGTGTTAAAAATGTGAATTTGAACAACAGGTAGAAGTTATTTCCATAAACCAAGGCAAGTGATATATTGGAATGAACAAACAATACAATTTGCAAGAGATAGTTGTATTCGTGGGGACTACACAATGATGCCATTGTCTCCTAACAAATATGACTTACATAATTGATAAACCCAATAAAAAAATACCTTCGTTTCTTTGTTCTATACTGTATTATTATATACTTGAAGCTTGGCCATCGGACTACATACTTAATTGCAGCCACGTGGAATATATCATCTATGAAATGCACAGCTGGTTTTCAGCTTTCAGCACTCAAAAGCACGTTTTTTCTTTGTCATATTCCCGCTTGTGTTTCACAATGTTTAGTATCCAACAATGTACGGACCTTTTGCTTCTGAATCAACACCACAAACGTCAAGTGTTCGAGATCACGAAGTCCTGCCTCCCGATCTCGTGGCGTCGTTGATGAGACTTGGCTTCATGACTAAAATAAGTTGTTAGGAATACGTCACTAAGTTTACATATTTCAGCTGCGCGTGAACTCTCCTCTTACGAAATAGCTTATTTTAAATGTGGTTACAAATTTTTCGTCACGTGACATCGTACGGCGACTACAGCCATTTTACCCCACGACCCACTGCGTCGGACCAACTATGCAAATATACACGTCGTCTAGACGTTTTCAAATTTAAACTGACTCGCTTTCGTGTCCCGTTAGTATTGAATTAACAGAATTATTCAAGTAAAAAACATTGTTTTTATGATTTTTATTCATCGTTTGAAATTTATCTTAAGATAGGTTTCCTTACAATGCTAAGATAACATTTAACGAGAACGATGGACTCAACCTTCTGTTCTTGTCAACTGGAGACATTATTTTGTCTATTGCGTTGTTTAGTTTTAATCGTGCTGGTCAGAAATATAAACCTCGATCTTTGGGAAGGCGATATTTGTCTGGAAAGTTCGTGATATGCTATATAAAGTAATATATGTCAAAAGTGAATTTCCATATCTCGAACGTCAGACCTACACACGTGGTTCGTGTAAAGACCTACACACGTGGTTCGTGTGAAAACCTCCTCCTCGTGTCTTGGATTTAATTACATCACAATTATTATCAATAAATTCTGCTTACAATTTTATTAAATTAAATTTTGGAGACATACTTACATCTGAAACCCCCTCCAATTTCACATCACATTAGTCCGTGTTGCTTACAGATTCGTTGTCAATGTGTGATTTGATATGATCTATTTTGTTTGAAACCTGCATGAATATTTGATACTTTTGCTATCAAATCAACGTAAACAGAAACTATCATAACGTTTGATGCAATAATCGATACATGAATCCTTCAAATTCACACAAGAATTGATAGCTGTTTAATAAACTGGTCGAACGTTCGTTTTGCCTCAAGATATACATGTAAATGTACACGCACATTTCTGTTGTTCTAGATTCATATTTTAGTCACTACCTGAACAATTAAAAAAAACTAAACCTAAATTAAGTCACGACATACTTAGCAGTATTTTCACCAGCCTATATAACATCTGTATGATCAACTTGTCTCTCCAACCCAAATACAACAAAGTGCTTTTAGCATTAATGGTTCAATCTTATTTTCGTAATGCATATGGATACATATTTCTGTGTACTGTACAAAGATGGATGTGGTACAAATACCTTTACTGAACAGGTCTAATGGTATTAAGAAACAAACTCATCCAATATTCACTGTGTGAAGTTGCACACTCACCAAAAATGTCACACGTGGTCATTAAACAAACACTAAATTTCCGCTGAGGTAAAAAAAATTAAACATGTTTTAAAATGCTTAAAGAAAAGAATGTCTTGTCATATTTTCAAGGTCAGACTGACTTACACTTTTGAATACAAACCTAAACGATGTTTATCCTTAGATCACTAACACTACAAGAGCAGATTCACCTTGACAAGCTACACTTCGTTGCTCCCCACCCCATCTAATGCTATAGTCACTCTCAGTCTTGCCTATGTAAAATATTTTTCAGAAATAATTCCCCGAACATCACCGAAAGCAAATCCACTCGCCAACAGCAGCTATGACTATCTATAATATCGTTGTACCCTTACTGTGCACTGAAAACACTTGTCTGAGAAAATTGTCGATATATTTACACTGTGTTCCCAGCTAAGGGTCCATGTAGTCTCTCATAGCTCTAGGAGGTCGCTCAGCTATTGATTCTGCCCGCACACAAATATACTCCAGGTAGGACTTATCATCTGGTGGGCCCCCTACTCAATACTGAAAGTTATTTTGAAATTTATTGCAAAATCCTGACATTTTTAGTTCCATTTTTTCACATTTTCAAACGCATATCAAAAACTCACGCTAAACAGTATGCCTTGGGCATAAACCATTTGATTAAATCATTTTATACTTTTTAAATGTCTGGCTAAAACTATCTGCGTATGTTAAAACTATTTTTACTTCTTGCATGTATCACAGGGAATTTGAAGTCTAAATATCTATGTAAATGAGAATACATTTATGATTTGCAGTTACTGTGTGAACTAACTTTAACTGAACCACATTAATTGTTTTAAAGCGTTTCCGTTCTGGGGTTTCCTGTCGTTAACAATTCATTTGTAAATGTTTAGGGTGAAACTCAACTGCACAAAATGAATTGTTGAATTCTTAGGAATGTGTCCCCAGTTCAACTGTTGAATTATTGCATGAACATTTATGTCAAGGAGTACGGTAAATTTACGGATAAATTCATTAAAATTATCATTTTGGGACCGTTGTCATTGTACCTGGATTAACAAGATACATTTGTAGCAAACCTGTCGTTTTCTTGGTGAATTGAGAATCTCTTGGTTTAATGATACTTTGTTCATAAGCTTTCAGATATATGTTCTTTTTCTGTTAAAAAATCGACGAATAATGCACAGAAGTGTTTGTCATCTTATTTTCAAACCAGGTCTATTCAAATTTTTAACGCACACGTTAACACTTGACAGGCTGTCCTGAAACGCCGATCAGCCCCAGAAATCCATCTTCAAAAACGACTTACACAAACGTGAAATGCAAACAGGCCTAAACGAAGCGTATGTTTATAACGTATCTTTAAATGTAACAGAGACGAGCCTCAGCCAAATACTGCGTATTCCATGTACTGTAACTTGTGCTATGCATATGCTAAGGTCGAAGGTCACTTCAGAACACAGAGTTGCTAAAAAATCGCGCATTTACCATTGCTGAAGGAGTTATTACGTAACGACATCACTTTGCAGAGTCGGTGTACGAGAGACGTGGAAGGCTGCTGTTGTAAACGACGAGAGTTCTAGTCCCGTTTTCAGGAAAAACATGGCTAGGACTACGACTAGATGCTGTTGTTGGTTAAAGGTGACGGAAAAGCTTCTAACGTGAAATTCAAATTTCAGACTGCATGGCTGTATATCGCTCGGATGTGACGCTGCGGCAGTTTGACCCAATTACGAAGAACGCTGTGGGAAGGATACGCGAATGGTGCATGGATTAAGTTTAAACAATGACCCACCTACATATAATCGGATTATTCAGTTAAACAATGTTCTTCCTCCTAAGCTGTCTGTGACGCCGGCGATGGTTAAAATTGGTGGTGTGGTGTTGAAGAATCTACTCGATCTACATGCAAATGGAACGAGAATTAAGGATGTGGTTTCTGTTCACAACGGAAATATTCAATGTGTGTAACTAACGGTGTTTCATGTAGATTTCAAACGACCGCGTGTTATATGTCAAATGCTGACAGTCTGTCATAAAGTGATGGATGTTTCGACTATGTTTTTCACAGTGGCACGAGACCAACACAAATAGGCCGGCTAATAATAAAAGTTGTCTGTTGTGCCATCAACGAAACAATGATGAAGTAAAAACAAGGATTAATGTTTTTGGATTTGACACCAAGCCGACAGTTCTAGAAATACAAAGCACCGACTAGTGGAAACAGACATATAGGCCTACCCCTCGGCGCGTGTTATGCGACTACTAAAACGGGTTTGGAGACCCGAGTTGATTTACACGTACCTGACTTTTCTTGTTTTTCCAAATTCAACACAATTATACGAATGCATTCCTTGGGATAATTGATTGTGAATATTTCTTACTTCCAACAAATCGCAAAATACGAAGAAGCTCTGCTTTTCCATACAAGCGTGACCTCCACGGGATCTGTGCAGCCAACATCGAAATTCTCCTTACTGTCGCGTGACGTATGGTAATGGGCGTGGCTAGAGCAAGTGATCGCGTATCTGATTGGCTCTCGCTGAGTACTTGTCACTCGGCCGTCTGGCTGCTCAGCCACCTGTTTTGGTTCAGAACGTGTAATGTATTTCTAGGTATAATAGGTGATTTATTCAAATTTGATCAAGTCGAAGTTTGAGCATAAATCAAGTATAATTTGAAATATCAGTTTTAGTGTTTTGTACAAATTTGTTCTTTAAAGGAAATAAAAAAAATAATGGGACTAGCTTTTCCAGACACGAAGGCCGGCCCTAGACAGGATGTGTGTTCAGCATTCCCGCCGAAATTTGCCGCCAGAGAACATGGCCATCCGTCATCGCCGAACTCTGCCCTCGAGAGTACTTTTTTTTGCCAAATTGTAGAATTATTCAGTCTGATATCAGAATATTTCCAACCATCTCAATCGTTTACCGTGTGAAGTTGTTACAAATATTTTCATATATCTGTGAATGTGCCTATTGTAATTTTAATCAGTTTTTATGGGTTTAACATATATAATGTAGATACTTCAATACTTACTTGAAAAAGTTAAATAATTCAAGTATAAAATGTTATAGGAACTATTCCAGGCTAATTAAAACATTAAAAGTATTTTAAGTAACGCTGAAGACATTTTGGCAATGCTTAGTAGCATTTTGCCCTTGTGCAACAAACCCAGAACATTTGGCTTTAAATTCAATTAAATTAATAAATATAATCACTCAAACTATTATCAAGGGTACTGGATTCAGTTTTCGGTAAAGATTCAAAACTGTTTGATTTTTGTGAAGTTTGTTGTGTTTCTTAAACCAGCTTATCATACATTTCTAAACAAACCAATGTCAGGTATCTGGCGAGACAGAGTGCCCAACCACAATGGCGGCTGCAATTCGCCTCAGTGAATGCTTGCATGTTTTGAACGAAATCCAAGTAAAAATGGCGTCATGGGGTACGCAGCTTCCCAAGAACTGACACGACAATTTTATAAATGGAATCTGACCATCAAGTCGTAAAACCACTGGTCAGAAACGAAGACCAACGGTGGACACCTTCGAACCTTTGTGTCTATGCTCACAGTGGCTGCTTCGGTTTGAAATTAATGCAAAACCGATGATTTCATAACCAGCTTAAAATCGCAGGACTATACATCTTCTCTGATACCGTTATATCACTGCTCGTGATACTTATCCGTACTTGAAGCCGACTTAGCAAATAACGGTAAACACATGGCAATGGTGATGCAGCCTTGGTCAAACTCGTCTCTAATGAGCTCGGGTTTTCAATCGAAATTACGACCAATATGGATTCGATGGGGTAATTTGGGTGAAAATAACAAAGGTAGGTATTAAATATATTTGTAAGTATGTGTATACTCACAGAATGGCTTCGTACATCCCTTTTTTATCGCAAAACAAGGAAACCGCTGCAAGCCGACTGGGTCTGTCTTGGTGTGTCGTGGTCGGCCTATAATGTTATGTGAAGGCTTGGTTTGAGGAGCTTTTCCATCAACTCGATGGTAAGTTGGCCTTTTCTTGATACCCAGAACCGTTAAGTATTATTCTTAAGCGAAATTGTGTGTTCTATCTAGAAGGAAGTTTACACGGTATTACATATAGTCTGTAAATAACCTATAATGACCACATACTCAAAAGACTTTTTTAGTTGGAGAATACTGTTTTACAGGTCGTTTACTGCTTTAAAGTGATTCCTACTAAGCTGTGTATACTTGCTACTCAAGAAAAATAAATTCGATATGCAGAAGATAAAATATTGGGACTTAAAAATGCCATATTGATATATATAGATAGATAAATAGATGTGCATATCGCCTAAGGACATAAATCTAAGTGTGGTGATACGAATCATCTTCAGTTTCATTAAAAAATATTATATGCTTTGGTTTTTTTTAAAACAGCATGTTGAATTGTGAATGTGTCAATGATTTTAGTGTAATCTAGATTTTGTTAAGAGAAACCTCCCTTGCACAGATTAATTTGCACTATTGACTGACTATACGATGCACAGCTTCAAAAATACAATCGTTATATTATGATTTGGGTCATAAAAAAGCGTATATGCTTATAGTTCCCAAATGTACTTTGTTACATCAAGATTTATTAAAATTGTGTAGTAATTCTAGATACAATAGGCGATGATCATAGCCCCTTGCTCTGATTGTTTTGCAAAACAAACTGTTTATCCCTGAATAACTAACAAGAAAATAGTTATGACTTTGGTTTCATTTGTTGATAAATGTTCTTAAATATTCCTCAAAACACTTGTATTAATGCATTTATTGTTGATTGCCATTTTCTAAGCAAAGTTCAAAAGTAGTGAGATGGTCGTCTATATATATTCACAAGTACTTAGCGTCATTTATACTTTCCACATTTAATAAATGTCAGCTTCTCTCATGAAAAAAATATAAATATAGCATTTATGATACCAACAAAAATGCTTTAAAACTGAAAAACAAAACATAATTACAGGAAACTGTTCATCTTGGGAATAATCACTTGAAGTACATATATATGTTTACATTTAAGTTGATGTAGACGATTTGTATCGTCAACTTTATTACTGATAGTTTTATGCAAATGGGCTGAAAGAGCGTTCACACAGACATCGTGGAGTTTAATGTTACGGTAATTCACAGAAGTTCAGATTGTACAATGTTTAGCTTCAATGTTTGCAAATTACTTCTCCTGGTTCTCTATGAAAGGAGGTGACACTGTGAGATATTAACTTTGTACTTGCAATTCAATGTTTTACATAAATAAACGATAATATTAAAAATATGAGATCATTCCGTTCGTTGTATGGTATGTTGATGGGGCAGCCCTATAGGTAATTAGTTACATTACACTCTTTTCGATTTTCTGTCCGGAGAAATAGAAATCTTTCGTGTAAATATAACAATGTGAAATAATTATCCCAAAGCAAAACCGAATACCTTCTATATCCAAATAATATCACATACATCATCGTGGCGTATAAAGTATAGACCCCTCTTCCTTCGTTATCGAACAAATCTACTGTTTTACATAAGGAATTTCCTTATTCTGGTGTTACACAGATTTCTTCATTAAGGACCGTTAAAAGTAAAATGGGTTTAATTGATTAATAAAAACAATGATGAGAATAGTGTGTGATATTGACTGTATGATTGACATCTTAGTAAAACACTTCAGTAAAAACACGCCTACACCTTGACACAATATTTATATACCAAATATTGAAAAATAAAATATTAGTATATGTATTAAATGTACAAAGATGCAATAGCCTTCGGATGTAAGCATAATGATTCCATAGCGTTTTGATTCAGAGATATATATATATGGAAAAAAGGTAATTTGAAAGTACCCGAATAGAAATATGCTGACATAAAAACACGAATCTTTTGGAGAGTTACAATAAGTGTCTCATTCGTTTCACAAATATATCAGTCATAGTCGTATCAGGTGAACGGAGTGCACGTGGAACCACGTGGTCAATGGAAGAAATGAGACTTACTTGTCTGAAGGGTCAAACTATCTCTGCGGTTCCATATACGACAATGCGCAGAGAATATTACAAGAGACGTTGTGCTAAATAATTTTTGTTGTGAAATACGTTTTAACCGTTAGCAAAACTTACAAGGTATGGGGCACTTGAAACGTGGTTAGAATGCTAGGTTAAACTGGAGGGAACCTGCTTACGATAATGCCATGCAACACGGAAAGCACATAATATGCAAATTAAAATTCCTTTAAATGTTTGGCCAATGAACGAATCACGTGTTTTAAGCAGATTTAAATTAATCTTCAAATTAGAGTTATCTCCCATACCCCATGCATGCATGATGTGACAGAGCATGCATGCAGAGAATATATCTGTCCAATATTTGATAGTTACAACTACTTGTAGGAGTTAAGTTTATTATATTTATATACACATTTAAAAGCATACTATATCGAGTTTGTCGAATTTTGTTGGCATAGGGTGCAGGGACAAATGTGAATATTAATTTCTGCATTTTCCATATTTGGCTAACACGACTTGCCTCTTAACATGACGTAAAGCTTTACGATTTGTTAGGTTTTCGTTTTTCCGTTAGTTTGCTATTTGCATATATAAAATATATAGGAAAAAATTAAACTGTGGTAATACAATAAGGATAAACAGTGAAAAAATTGTCTCCTTTGAAAACGTTAGTTTGGTTGGTAATAAACTGGCTTTCCGCCATAAAGATTTTAAAACAAATAGAATGATAGAGTGTTTAGGATATACCTTTGTTCGGGAAGAAGTGCAATTGTATTTTTTCATGAACGGAAAGTTATTTTAAAGAAGTACTCCTACGTTTTTCTCTCCCCTGGGGTCTGTATGAAGAATACTGTTTTAATTGGAGGCTTAATTATTCCTATTTTATTGTCGAATTATCTTTCGAAACTATTATTGCCCATATAACTTGTTGTTTTACATTCACTGTATTTATTGTAGGTTTTCTATCTCATTTTCAAACATTGCTGTTACATGTACTGTCCCCGCAGAATGTTGTAACCTTTTCATTTTAATATTTACCGTACACTGACTATGGCTTAGGATGTTTTGTAATTTTTAAACTTGAAAATCGTAGGTAATCGGTACGAGTTACAGGAGATAGTTAACAAAATGTAAATAATTATTATTCATAAAATATTTGAAACAAGAGAACATGTTTGTGACGAGATCCTATAAATAGCCATTGATCTGCTGATTCATCGAGGAAATTCAAAATATTTTCTGCAAATCCGAATTTTCATGAAAAGTATTAATACCCTATGAGTGGATGGATTTACATACTATCATTGATTTATTTTTGTATATCGTTAATACATTGAATGAACAGTGTATCGAAGTATATCGAATTTGCATTTTTTATTTGGGTTAAAAACTGGGAAACTAAAATGCAAATGTTTTACAAACTTTCTGCTTTTAATGTATCATCGACATTGATGTATTACATATGTATCATCTCTGTATCACCTGTCTTCCGCCTCAACAGGTAGGGGTATAAATATTATATAACAGGTGTATAACAGGGATACACGCAAACGATACAGGGCTTGCAATAGATATCCTCTCAAACAGGTGCCATAATAAAGCTTTGGATAAGGAGTGTGTTAAAATACCAACATTTATATCCAAATTATTATAAGTTAATAACATTTTTACGACAGTAGTTGAGGGAGGTATTTATACGTGATATGTCTTTATAGTCATGTCACAATGAGCGATTGTTCGTTAATGTTGTACACACGATTAAATTGTATTTATATAAATTTCGTGCCTATGTAAGCGTTCGGCATTGTCGATATCAACATTACATCACGGTGATTTACAAACACAAACAGGCTGTAAATAACAGTGATAAAACTTGGACGTTATAAGCAATACAAACTAAATATTTAGTCACGACATTACTTACATGTGTCACTCTATTACCACACAGACACAATATGTCTTTTGTTGTTAGGTTTTTAATATATATTTTTTATTTACGATATTTCAAGGTGTGAAAGACCAATAGCCTTTTGAGAGATAATATGCAAGCATTTATTACAAGAAAACGAATGAAAATCATGGATACATTTCAGAAGTTCGTTGCAAGTTGAAAACACATACGTATTGTTCCATTTTTAAACATTCATCATTTTTTCTGAGAACAGTCTGAACATTTTTTGTCATTTCTATTCCAAAAGAGCATGCAGGTATATGAAAGGGATTATGTTTATGTTTCAAAAATATTCAAATAAATTAATTCAGTCTCAAGATTATTTAACATATACTGCAGGTGAAATTTATACATCGAGCTAAGGAATACCTCGTTTATTTCCATTATGAAATTTAATTTTGTTCCTTTTTGTTCTTTTTTATTTGATATTTATTTCATTTAATATTTAATTGTCAGTTTGTGTCCTAAATACTTAAAGGAAACGTGTATAAACATCCCGTTGTACACTTTCATCAGTGTAATCGTTTTCAAGCGTATCCCTTAATGAAAAATAGGAAAGTCGAATTAATACGTGCCTCCACAGCGAGGAAGAAAATAATTAGTATCATATGTTTAATAAAACATATATGTTTATATATTCAAATCACTCAGAACCAATTTCATTATTCATGCGTTGCATCGTAAAAACATTGAATAGGACAGGTATCGATTTCACGGATATAATGTGACACGTTCTCCACGTGACATGTAGCATATGTTAAGTCATATATTGTCTATAAAATATACTGACAGTCCTTATGGCAGTGTTAATTGTGGCGTATATACATACAGGCCTTAATGTCCTCTTATGAATATATTTTGCCCATATATGTCTGTAAACACAAATTATTTTGTTTTTGTGGAATTTTTATAATAAAGTAAAAATATATATCATTTCTTTGCCATTGCTTTCGTTCATTTTGTTCAAAATGTTGTAATTTTAATACCTACAAATATATGTTTTCTATACCGTACGACGTTTTGAAATACTCTAAATGTGTGTCTAAAGAATTACTTCTATTCGTAATTAATCAGGGCAAAAGGATTACATGTCACGTCTAAACCACAATCGTCATGGAAGTTCTTTTGTAGGCATATTTTGAGTGATCAAATATTTATCATTATTGTAATACAATTAATGAAAACAAAAATACAATTAGTAGACGCCCTGGACAAAACATAGAGATTGTGGATTTATTTTCTAAACAGATGTTTTTAGATTGAAAAACGTGTATTTTTGTCTCCACGTGAATAGAAATAACTTATTTGTATCAAATACGTTACAGTGAGATTTCCTCATTCTGTAATGTATTTTCCCCTATCAATAAATTATGTGTAATATGTTGCACAGTGGTCGTGATTATCTCAAGTTCTCGTGTACCATATACACCCACATAAACAATATTGTCTATGTACACAAAATGACAATCGATTTAAAAATGGTTGTTTAGAATTTTTCAGGTCAATAACTGACTCGCCTTTGCGTGTATTTGTGATAGGTGACAGTAGTTTGGTGACCATCTGCCGGTGATGGGTATACATAACCACGCGTTTGATCTTGTGGGTTGTCCTTTTGATCATGTTTTGTCGCTTTTATCTGATAAAATATTTGTTTATTTATACACCGATGTGATGATAAACATGCCATTTTGGATGTCAATACATAAAGAAACATAAACGAAACACATGTTGCCCTCGAATAAAGAACACTACAAGATATAGACCTGTGTCTAATTAACGAAACACTTACCGCCGACTTATCCAAATGGTCAAAGCGTCAAATTAGAATACAAATTAAACTCCCCAAAACATACTAACATGTAAAGAATCAAAATTACATGGAACATAGAGAAATTAAATTGAAAATGTATCCAAAGGTTTGCACAAACACACACAAATATATATAGGTCTTTGTAACTGTCAACATGTACATAACTTACTTACATTAATTACGAATTAACAGAAACGGAAATGTTGGAAGATACGCTGAAAAAATAACAACGTAATGTTTTATAAGTATCTGGTTTCAGCTGCGAAATATAGCTTATATCCACTTGAGAGTTGAACACTGTACAACATGTGACTGATCGACTCATGGTTCGACCAATCAGAACGACTGTCAATGTCAACATTCTCCCTGAAAGGTTAATACATGCACATGACCCATGTCTAGCTTTCCAGCACTTGTATGAGGGTATGTCTTTGCAACCGAGAACAAAACCACGGCTGTGATATATCTACATATTCATATTTAAAACGATATGATAATATACACAAAGGTAATTTACGCGTGTGAGCCAAATAATGAAATTTACGGGCATATATATATTTTATTGGAACTTCTATTTTAATTATAAATGGAATTTTCAATAGGATGTCTTGCAGATTGCGTTGGTATTCGAACGTTAGATACAGCATTAAATTGTAGAACAGATCCACTGTCTGAAGATCGATAACTCCGTGAAAATCTTGACCCTCGGATATGAGGTATTAAGCCCAGACTAAATGTCACACGTGGCATTTACAAACTATTTCCACAAAAAGTTAAAAATTAAATTTTAAAAAGGCTTATAAAGTATTCCCAACGATAATGGTGTTTTTATTTCTTGTTGTATGAGTGAGTGAACAACCATTATGGAGAGCAAAAACTTATATCAAACCATCACACTTTCCGATGTTTCAAGTGGTAGAGACCAACAAGTTATGTTGATGGAGGTTGTGTGGTCGAAATATCAAACTCAAGCTGCACAATCCCTTTAACGGAATACGACTTAAAATAGTCGAATTCCGTTAAAAAAAAAGACCAATTGATATTCAAACTGGAAATGCCATATTACAAATTAACGCCCATTTGCTCGGTATTTTATTCCCCACCAATTTATTCAAAGTTATCCTGGTTCGATCGATAATTTACATTTGTGGTCATTACCTGGTCATTTCGAAAGGACCATTTGTTGAGGTCACAAATTTACAAACATGATTTGCTGAAGCAAATGGAAAACCTTTCATCATGAAGATATCGAAATCAGGGGGCAATATGTGCGACGAATTGCAAAAGGCATATAAAGTCAAGTTTTCAAAAAAATATATATTAAATGTAAAAATGAGAAAGGAGTTTTAATCATATAGTCAACTCTCGTTACGTCTTACATTTATATCATTAGGGGTTGTTAGAAACCCATCTTGGTTAAATGTGATCAATTATCCCTTTGAGAAATATTTTCATGTTGTTGTCAAGTCTTGTTAAATATTACATTTTGCATCATCAGGGTTGTTCGAAAGTCATCTTGGTGAAACTTGATCAAATATCCACATAAGAAATCCGACTGATAACTGAGATAGCTAACACCGTTTGGCAATAGTTACAGCTTATTAACACCTGGTGTGGTTAATTAATGGGATAATTAATGCTGATTGATACATGAAATAGCTGACGCTGATTGGTACACAATTTAGTTAACTTTTATTGATACCTGAGAAAATGAATGCTGATTAATACCTAACATGAATTACGTTGATGTATATCTGAAAAAGTTAACGCTGATTAATACCTGAGATTCAGATGTGAAGGCTGATTAATACCTGATATAGTAACGTTGACAGATACCTGAGATGTTAACACTGATAAATACCTGATATATCAACACCAATTAATACCTGATATAGTTAACGGTGACAAATACCTCAGATGTTAACACTTATTAATACCTGATATAGTTAACGGTGACAAATACCTGATATGTTAACACTGATAAATACCTGATATGTTAACACTGATTAATACCTGAGATGATAACACTGATTAATACCTGGTATAATTAACGTTGATAAATACCTGATATATTAACACTAATTAATACCTGATACAGTTTACGTTGATAAATACCTGATATGTTAACACTGATTAATACCTGATATAGTTAACGTTGATAAATACCTGACATGTTAACATTGATTAATACCTGGTATAGTTAACGTTGACAAATACCTGACATGTTAACAATGATTAATACCTGATATAGTTAACGTTGATAAATACCTTAGATATTAACACTGATTAATACCTGGTATAGTTAACGTTGATTCATACCTGTGATGTTAACACTGATCAATACCTGGTATAGTTAACGTTGATAAATACCTGAGATGTTAACGTTGATTACTACCTGAGATGTGAACACTGATTAATACCTGATATAGGTAACGTTAACACATACCCGAGATATTAACACCGATAAGATGTTAACACTGATTAATACCTGTGATAGTTAGAGCTGATTAATACCCAAATTCAAGAAACCTACAGCAGACTTATATAAATCACCGAAAAATTAGCATCACTTGGACGAGGTATGCAGCGCCACTACAAATCACGAGATGTCCAGTTGTATTTTTAAAAAGTCTACATAACGTAATTCTCTTTGAGCAAACACTCTATCCGTCGTTTTCGTGGTGATTAGGTATGAAATGGCGACCAGTTTCGGGAGTTAACATGTACGTTCATACGTCTGTCTCAAAAGGGTCTCCCCTGCGCCATGTAAATCGCTGACTCGTTTGTTTGCATCTGACTGGCAAAGGGGCTTCCAAATGCTCTTACATACGATATATTACATGCATCTATCTGTTTGCGTGTATTATTCCTTTACTTCTATTCACTCGATTGCTTAACAATAATAACATAGATTCTCATTTCAATGCTCTTTGTATTCCATAGAGACAAACGTTAAAAATTCATTAGCGGATGGCCAGGGAACATTGACTGTTATTACGCCCCTTCCGTCTGGCGATGGAAGTCTCGTTCTCGCGAGATTTGAGACCTTGAAGTCTTACTGTAACAATCCCCACGTGATCTCTATTTAGTTGAATTAATAAGCCATTTAAAGCAAATAAAACTGATATGTAATTTTATCAAACTCGACATCCCTGCAATGTTGATATCTAGGAATGCCGGAAATTCAATTTATTGAAATGCCATCTGACCAGGCTTTGATAAAGGAGAAATGAAGTTGTATTGTACATTTATGGTGATAATGTCTATAGATCACTAATGCCACCGCCAAGTATTCATACTGCACGATTCAGAGTATAAAGCGAGCCTCTCCAATGTCACTCGGCATTTCATGATGTCTGTTCGTGAGTCTTATTTCATATATAGGTCGTAAAACCTTCAAAGTTTTTACTTCCAGATCAACAGGGTGACTGATAGTCCTGTTCAAGATGGTGGATGTAAAATTTAAGACAGATTCCTTTAAAAAAAAATGAGAACAATTACAAGAATTCTCTTAACGTGTCAGGTAACCTTATTTATTATTCCTAAGCGAACTTTATATTGTTAAAATATTTGAAACATAAGAACAGTTATTTAAGATCTTGTATGAGTGAGTGAATGAGTATAGTTTTACGCCGCTTTTAGCAACTTTCAAGCAATATCACGGCGGGGGACAATAGAAATGGGCTTCATAAACTGTAGCCTATGTGGGGAATCGAAACCGGGTCGAGGGCGTGCCGAGCAAACCAACGCTTTGACCACTGGGCTACCCCACCGCCCCAGATTTTGTATGAAAGGAGGTGAGGTCGTGCTTGAGAATATTTCGCTCATATGACGACGTGCATGCGTGTGTATGTGTATGTG
>VKKT01000064.1:56858-67961 GCA_008038995.1 Haliotis laevigata
ATGGTACACAGACAGATGTCATGCTCATGGTTCCAAGATGACACGGTATACAAACAGGTGTCATGCTGAAGGTTCCCAGATGACATGGCACACAAACAGGTGTCATGTTAAAGGTTCCACCATTACGTGACAAGCAAACAGGTGTCATGTTAAAGGTTCCCAGATGACTTGCGACACAAACATGTGTCATGCTCACGGTTCCAAGATGACATGGTACACAAACAGGTGTCATGCTGAAGGCTCCATAATGCCATAGCACACAAGCAGGTGTCATGTCCATGGTTCCAAGATGACATGGTACACAAACAGATGTCATGCTGAAGGGTCCAAGATGACATGGCATGCAAACAGGTGTCATGCTTAAGGTTCCCACATGACATGGCACACAGACAGGTGTCATGCTGAAGGTTCCAAGATGACATGGTACACAAACAGGTGTCATGCTGAAGGCTCCAAGATGACATGGTTCACAGACAGGTGTCATGCTAAATGTTCCCAAATGACATGGCACACAAACAGGTGTCATGTTTAAGGTTCCCACATGACATGGCACACAAACAGGTGTCATGTTTAAGGTCCCCTCATGACACGGTACACAAACAGGTGTCATGCTCAAGGTTCCCAGATGACACGGTACACAAACAGGTGTCATGCTCAAGGTTCCCAGGTGACATGGCACACAAACAGGTGTCATGCTCAAGGTTCCCAGATGACATGGCGCAGTCTGGACTGAGGGCTCCAAGGAGTTACTAACCCAAAGAAAGCAAAAAGCCTGACTGACTCGCTGTTCATAGTCACGCAAGACTATTTTCAACTTCTTGTTTTATGGCGTTAATTTACGAAACATTTCCTAGCAAAATCGTTCAATAACAAAATCTGGATTCAAGACGCTTTGAACAATATTCCAACAACGCCCTCGCTGGGAGCAACAGAAAGGACATTGTAAACATATTGGGAATCGAACCTGGACCCCTGGCGGGACGAACAAACACTCAAGTGCGATATGTAACGTTTGGGAATGGGACCCAGATTTGGAGGGTATGAAGCAGATGCTTTTCTAATGAGGTCTACGCTTTAACAATGAGGTCAGTTTTCGCACAGGGAAGGGCTGCAGAGGCTGCGTTTCCTCAGATGTCCTATAAAACCACTTTCCATTTGTTCAACACCACAATCAGCACTGTTTAAACAATGTGACGGCTGTTAGAAAACAGTCTACTTTGGGTCGGACAATCCAGTGATTGACATCATGAGCATCGACCCACGCAATAGGGACACGATGACATGCAGCAAGCGAGCCTGACAACCCGATCATGACAGTTACCCGCTATGACGAACATTGGCTGCGAAACGCCAATTCCAACCCAGGTCTTCTCGGGCTAAAAAATGTTCTATTCTAAGTCCTCTGGCTACCGGTGACACAATAAAACACTCCTGGATTGAAAACATTTTTCAAATATTGCTTAATGTGCTACTTTTGCTTCTGCTCATTTTGGTGTAAGGTGTATATTAAACATATCCTTGTCGAGCAATTTACATGACGGAAATGTTTTCAATAAGATGCATTCTCCTCAAAGCATTTTGTGCCGGATTTCTTACGTCTGTGACGGAAATTGCCGAGTATAGCATCATCTGCCCACGTGAAGCTGGACTCCGTCACGTGTGGTGGTGCTTAATGAGGAAGCTCCTTACATCATCACATTCAGTGAAGGATTGTTGAGAGTTTTGAAATTCTTAAAATAGTGCTGATGAAAGTCATCTCACCACCGATCAATAATGTTTGATGCAAGCATGCTGATAGCAATTTCATTCTGTAAACCACGAGGTCTCTCCTCGTGTTCATTTCAGTCAGATAGACTGGTGTTAGCACATGCAATACGAGCCATCTCTCGCTGTTGGTAGCACGTGTAGCACGAGATATCCGTTCTTTGCTTATTGTCGTTTACGAAAACTGGTGTTAGCACGTGCAAATCCAGGCTACCTCGAAGCTTACTGCACTCGCACAGACTGTTGCAGCACGTGCAGCACGAGGTATCTCTCAAAGCCTCCAGGCAATATCTTACACGTTTCATTTAGGGGTCAATTATGGCTGCTAACAGATGTATAGCACATTAAAAAAACCTCTCTGAAATGTAAGTGGTTGCTGTTGTCAATACGAGTAGACGCAGTGCGCAAACATATACACTGGGGGTTTATTGTGTAGAAGATGAGTGGGATTAAAACTAAGCGAACTGAAATTACCATATGGGTATCGCGCTGGAAACGTGTGAGTTAGTGCGCGTGGTTTTGCAAATATCGAGCGTTGCATATTCGAAACAGCGTCCTCGATGTGACTGGCGAAGCTTGTGTTGAATAGTCGTTGTTGGTGGTGTTGTTGATGATGATGGTGATGACGACTACGACGAGGATGATGATGATGATGAGGAGGAGGAGGATCATGATGATGATGATGATGTTCGACTCAGCACTCCAGCAATACGACGTCGGCCTATCAATGATTGAGTTTGCACCAGGCAATCCCGTGATTGGCAATGAGCATCGATCTTCTTACTAGTATTTGGGGAACGGTGGTATGCATCAACCTAGTCTACAACAAGAGCTCCTGAAGAACGATTTTAGCCCAGATTTTCACCTGACTTCGAAATGTAGATACCCTGCAATCTTCAAAACCTGTCACCTTGTCACAAGCAGTGGTAGCAGTCCCCGAAGGAGACCGAATGGTTTGTCTCTGTGACTTGTGTGGCGTTGTCACTCTGTGGGATAGGTGCTCATGTTTTCAACCACTGGTTTGACTGGGTAGGCCGGATCATTTACACTTGTGAGTGGATATTATATTATGCCGCTTTAGCAATATTCCAGCAATATCACGGCGGGGACATCAGAAATGGGCTTCACACGTAGTACCCATCTGGAGAATCGAACCCGGGTCTTCGGCATGACGAGCGAACGCTTTAACCACAAGGCCATTCCACCGCCCGACGACATGGCTTTTGTCTGTGTGAGTGTGTGTGCGCGCGTTTGTGCACGCGTGCGTGAGTTTGGACCTTTGCAAATAACGTTATACTGTAAAGCAAATAAAAACCCAAATGTCTGTTCTGTTGTCAGCGAGATAAGTTACCATCTCTATTCGTGTGATTATATTGGTGTTCACCAATGAGGATCGCTCTGACTCTTAACACGAGAACAGGGCCATGACGTGTTACATACTAGCCCTGAAAATGGATACACGTGTGATTATCGACAGCGAAAAGTCATGAGACGTCCCCCAGGAGACGTCAACTCTCGTGGGATTTCCTTGGCATGAGATGTTACCGATACGTATGAGAATCAGAGGGTTGACGAGTTTGCCCGATGACGCTCAGGACTAACGACCGATTGAATCATGTATCCTCTACCACTGTACGTTAAAATGTAAAGGGGCATTTGTCACAGTCACTTATACGTTAGTCCCGACCCTCCCCCTACAAACCCCCTCCCCTGCGACTATTGATGTCACCCCCACCGTAACTGCTTTGTCAAAGCTGCCTGGGGATGCACGGTATGTGGTCAAAATGGCTGTTTCCAAACCAGATTACCTCAACCAGTGTACCATTGTCAGATTGTCATAACTAGAGTACCACTATCAGAGTAACATTGCCAGCTGGCCACAACCATTGTATCATTGTCAGATTGTCATAACAAGAGTACCACTATCAGAGTCAGATTGCCACAACCAGTGTACCATTGTCAGATTGTCATAACAAGAGTACCACTATCAGAGTCAGATTGTCAGATTGCCACAACCAGTGTACCATTGTCAGATTGTCATAACAAGAGTACCACTATCAGAGTCACATTGTCAGATTGCCACAACCAGTGTAACATTGTCAGATTGACACAACCAGATTGTTACAACTAGAATGTCACTACAAGATAAACAACACCAGATTGTCACTACCACGCCACGACTACCAGACAGACAATATCAGATTGCCATCACCACACTACCACTACCAAACAAAACACCACTTCATACCTTATAAACCATGGCTTCCCTAAAATAGTAAAGGGTCCACCATGTCCTTTACGTCGAACTTTCCTACACAAGTTTTTCCCCAAGTCTGACATGTACTGAACTACTGTACTCACTCACTCACACAATCTAACACATAATACAGTTTGCAACACAACTTTCCTTACCTCTACAACAGCGTTGTTGCCTACTACGACGTCTACGACCGTTATAGCTTGGATGCTGGGAGGCGCGCTCTTTCCATCGTTCAGCGGAGCGAGACGTTTAATTCTAAATGCAGTCATAAGTATTTCTAATCCAGCTGCCGCAATGAACGCGATATCGCCTCGCATTCCAGCAAACGTTTATCTCAGGCGTCCTTGCTTCGAAAGTGAGTGAGTGAGTGAGGTTAGTTTTACGCCGCTTTTAGCAATATTCCAGCAATATCACATCAGGGGCACCAGAAATGGGCTTCACATAGTGTACCCATGTGGGCCTTGCTTCGAAAGACAGATAACTAGGGGTAGTTGGTTGTTTGCGGGTGGTGGTCGGGTGGTGGTTGGTTGGTGGTGGGAGGTGCTGGTGTTTGCTGGCGATGGGTAGTGGTGTTCAGTGGTGGTAGGTGGTAGATGCTGGTGTTTGGTGGTGATGGGCGGCGTTTGCTGGATTTATGGTAGTAGTGGATGGTGGGTTGTAGGTACTGGTGGGTGGTGGGAGGTAGGTGATGGGTGAAGTGACCACATAGAGGAAAAGAACATTGCTGTGAAATCATGGATGTTTGGTCGTTCGTTTGTTGTTTTACGCCGCACTCAGCAATATTCCAGCTATATAGCGGCAGTGTGTAAAAATTCAAGTCTAGACCAGACAATCCAGTGATCGACAGCACGAGCACCGATCTACGCAATTGGGAAACGATGACACGAGTGAACCAAGTCAGCGATCCTAACCACCCGATCCCACAGCGGTTCCTGGTGCAACGAAGGGATGCAATTAGACGACATGGCCAACTGTGCCCACTCGTGTTCAGCACTGACCACAGGTAGGATATGACTTTAAAAAGGATCACAAATAGCCTGAATCGATCAGTTATAACACTCAGTGAGTGAGATTAGTTTTAGGCCGCTTTTAACAATATCACAGCAATATCGCGGCGGGGGACACCAGAGATGGGCTTCACAAATTGTGCCCATGTGGGAAATCGAACCCGGGTTTTCAGCCTGACGAGCGAACGCTTTAACCACTGGGCTACCCCACCGCCCCTGTTCACCCAGTATGACGCCGCTATTGGATATTCTCAATGAGTTTCAGTGGCCTGCCATTGATCTGAACACGATTTTGCCGTTCTAGCAGAGGTATCCTTGTCAGGGCCATCTTATCTGGCCCTGTCTATTATAGTCTGTGCCCTCAAAGAGTAGTACATATTCCCCAACCTGTGACCTATGGATATGACTGTCGCCGTACTTTGTGATTTGAATGGCACACTTTGGCGGTTATAGGGATCGTGTAACATTATGGCCATTAATTCAGCTTGAATCTCTGTTAACACCATCATCATCATTATCATCATCATCGTTGTCGTCATTACCATCGTCATCATCATCACCATCACCGCCACCCGCATCCTCAAAATCATCATCACCAACACCACAATCATCATCATCACCGCCGTCGTCGTCATTACCATCGTCATCATCACCGCCACCCGCATCATCAAAATCATCATCGTCATCGTCGTCGTCATTACCATCGTCATCATCACCGCCACCCGCATCCTCAAAATCATCACCATCATCATCAAATTCATCATTATCATCATCATGGTACTCGTCGTCGTCATTTAAATAGTAATAATTTTCGTCCTTAGCTCCATTATCATCACCAGAACAGTTCTGAAATTATCTCAGTAGTATGCTGAATTACGTCACTGTCATAATGTAATTCATCGGGGCCAAGAACAATCACAGATATTTTTTCTTTGTTTTGTTTTTTATTTTTGTGCGGAGCTCCACTTTGACTTTACAAAGTTTTACATATACAAGTTGAGGGCCCTCTCGCAGCCGTACAAAGACTTTCCCCAACTCAAGTGTTCCTTCAGCAGCTTGTTCTGACAAATCGTCGAACACATCCCGAGCCCCGCTCGCCGAGGTGGAGGACCCTTGTTTGTCACCGGCAGGCCCTTATCAGGGATTAGTATCAAGACGGGGAAGTCTACCCGTCCCGGGCCGGGGACGTAACTCACACCGTAATGGCTTGAGCTTTAGAAACGCAGGCAGACCACCGTGAATTGTGCAACACGTGAAGCGGAGGCCAGCCCCGTACCCCGTAATTACTGATGTGTTTGTCAAAGAGCCTTGCTGATTGTACCCTACTTTATGATAGCATAGTTCAATCTGGTTACCTCTGCCGTCGTCGACTACCGGGTGCCGCCGACGCAGCTGTGGCGAAGTCAGTGATGTTGTCTAAGAATCCTGTAGTTGCACGGATGACGTCGGATCGAAGCTGAAACGTTGTTTCTGTTGATGGCAATGGTGTTGGAAAATAATTCCCGACGGTGGGCGAGGATATCAACTGTTCTGCATGGAACCCTCTGTCGTTGTAGAGTACGAGCGAAGGTGGGTCGAAGCTCAAACGCTGTCTCTGTTCATGACGTCGATGATGTTGTCAAATAACTCTTGAAGCAGGGCGAGGATATACGCTGCCGTTGTAGAGCACGAGCGACGCGGATCCTTCTGGAGCACGGATGATAGTTCCTCAGTGTACCAACGTCGCTCCGGACATGTTGCCTCTGACATCTGAGATTTCTGGACGCCTCTGTCTATGGTGATGTCCATGTCGTCAACGTTGTTGTAAAATAATTCATTAAACAGGGAGTGACAAGGATACTTGACCGCTGCAAGATGGTACACAGTCCCACATGGTACCAACGTGGTACCCTCAGCACGACTGACGGTAATTAATAGTTCAGTCGTTGACGTGGTTTGTTGCCGTCGATGTCCACGTGATGGTCATTCTGTACATTCTGGAAGGTGAGGTCATGTTCTCGCTTGGTATTTATCCCAACGCAGAGTTGTGGTTGATGTTTGTGTCGGTGATGTAGATGAGGATAAATATTTACAGAGCTCGGATTCTTGTACAGTGATTTCAGAGATCTCTGATTTTGTTAAAAAAAAATATGCGACGTGAAGGCGTGATGACGTGTGCTTAAGAATGCACCAAGGATGATGATGTCTTGTGACGTTTATGATCACGAAACGTTTGGAAAGATCCGGCTTAGAATTGGTTTCCAGGAACCCATAGGTGCCGTAAGAGCTCAATAGCGTGTCCGGGTGATCAGGCTAACTAACCTGGTTGTGGACCGTCAATGTATTCAGTTGTGTAGATCGATGCTCATACTGTCAGTCACAGGATGTTCTGGTCTAGACTTGATTACTTCGAGGCAGCCTTCAAATTACTGAAATATGCGGCGTTAAACAACAAGCACTCAAGAATAACGAACAGCTAAAGAAGGACACGGTTTGCGTGATGACGTTGAAGGATGACGTTGAGGTTGTGTCGATGACGTTGATACTGAGGAGGTGGAAGATGGGGAATATACCATCACACGAATGACGAACAGCTGGTGACGGTAAGTCTAATTATTAGACTTCCCGTAACCTTAAGGTGTGGGTGAAACATTGATCCGTAGACGGTTAGTATTCTCTTCTTGCTGTTGTCAACATTATTCGCCGTTGTGTTTAAGCTGATATATTTTTGTCCGACGAGGCTTCATAGACCTGCGTACGGGCCACGTATTGTTAGACACTAAAGGCAAATCTGTGGTTTTCATTCATAGTTCTGTCTACAGAACAGACTTCGTCATCCCGATCACCATAAAAAGCTCTCGTCAGTATCTCAGATATGTTGAAGAACAAGGTTCTTTATCGATACAACTAAAGACAGATAACTCTGTATGACAGATTCCTCCTGTCCCGCGTCACAATCTTATTTGCAGTAAGAGTGAGTGAGTGAGTGAGTTACGCCGCTTTAATCAATATTCCAGCAATATCACGGCGGCGGGACTCCAGAAATGGGTTCCACACATTGTTCCCATCTGGGAAATCGAACCCGGGCCTTCGGCGTGACGAGCGAATGCTTTAACCACCAAGCCACCCCATCGCCCAAGCAGTTAAACACATAGATAAATATATAGCTATATGATACATCTGTTTGCATGCCAATCTTCTGCTGAGAGACTGTATATGCACCGTAAGAAGGGTGTGCGGGGTGGGGTAGACAATTACACCCCCCACCCCCACCCCTGAGTGAGATATTAGTGAGTTTGTTCAGAACAAGTAATATTTAACCATATTCTGATTTGATAAAACTCGTATCTGTGGTATATAGTTAAAAAGACGTACAAGAAAATAATAAATTAGGTGGAGTATGATGTTTTCTTCATTGGAGAAAATCATTACAATGTAATAAGATAAATTTGACTAAATTTGAGTCTGGTTTTACGCCGCTTTTAGCAATATTCCAGCAATATCACGGTGGGGCACACCAGAAATGGGCTTCACAAATTGTACCCATGTGGGGAATCGAACCCGAGTCTTCTGCGTGACGAGCGAACCCCACCGCCCAGGACAAATTGGAAATGAAAAGAGAATATATTCATACACAACACTAATCCAGTGTATATGAATTTTTATATACAAACATTGGCACAACTCCTGACTCACACATAAGCAACTCTACTTTGTACTACTCAGACCGTACAAACCCACTGTACACGAACATATTATAAACACACCGCTAACGCATTGTATATGAGTATACTGTTTACACAAAAATAACCCATTGTTTATGAATATAGTATTGAGACAATGCTAATAAATTGTATGTGAGTATACTATTTAAATTATACTAATCGATTGTATATCAATATACTGTTGAGGTAATATTAACCCATTGTATATGAATGTACTATTGAGATAAAACTAACCCATTGTATATGAACATGCTATTGAGATTATATTAACCTATTCTTTAGGAATGTGATGTTGAGATAAAACTAACCTATTGTATATGAACAAGCTATTGAGATTATATTAACCCATTCTTTAGGAATGTGATGTTGTGATAAAACTAACCCATTGCATATGAACATGCTATTGAGATTATATTAACCCATTCTTTAGGAATGTGATGTTGAGATAAAACTAACCTATTGTATATGAACATGCTATTGAGATTATATTAACTTATTCTTTAGGAATGTGCTATTGAGATAAAACTAACCCATTACATATGAACATGCTATTGAGATTATATTAACCCATTCTTTAGGAATGTGCTATTGAGATAAAAGTAACTCATTGTATATGAACATGCTATTGAGATAAAACTAACCCATTGCATATGAACATGCTATTGAGATTATATTAACCATTCTTTAGGAATGTGTTTTTGAGATAAAACTAACCCATTGTATATGAACATGCTATTGAGATTATATTAACCCATTGTATATGAACATGCTATTGAGATTATATTAACCCATTGTATATGAATACACTGTTGAAAATATACTAATCCATTGTTTAGGAATATACTATTTAGATGATACTAACTCGTTATATATGAATATACTGTTCAGATAATACTAACCAACTGTATATAAATAAACCCTTGAGATACCACTAACTCACTGTATATGAATATGCCATTGAGACCCATTGTATAATTCTAAAACCTATTAGCCCATTGTATGTGAATGTAACTATTGAAATAACACTAACCCATTGTATATGAATATACTTTTGAGATAATACTTACCCATAACATGAATATACCATTGAAACAATACTAACCCATTGAATATGAATATACTATTTAGATAATATTAACCAATTGTATATGAATATACTTTTGAGATAATACTTACCAATTACATGAATATACTATTGAAACAATACTAACCCATTGAATATGAATATACTATTTATATAATACTAGCCCATTGTCTATGAATATACTATTGATATTATAGCAACCAACTGTAAGCGAATATACTATTGAGAAAATACTAACCCTTTGTGGATTAACATACAGTCAGTACTCAACTAACTTGCTGTATATGAATATACTGTATTGTCAATGATAACCGGCTGCACATGATTACAATACCAGTGTAATACACGCCATCTGGACATGACTAAATACCAATACCAAACCATTGTACCTGATATTCTGCACAAGCAATATTGACCCATTGTTTGTGAATATACTGCCAAGATTACATCGTTCACCTGAGTCCATCCGACATTTATGGACCCAGATAGCATATTTGTAACAAGGTCATAAGGTGGTTCCATGTCATAAGGTGGTTCCATGTCATAAGGTGGTTCCATGTCATAAGGTGGTTCCATGTCATATGGTGGTTCCATGTCATATGGTGGTTCCATGTCATTAGGTGGTTCCATGTCATAAGGTGGTTCCATGTCATATGACTAGATCTAATTATCCATACCAACAAACGACATATAACTTCGTCAGTCATACCTGAAGTTACAGACATGTCCATACTGACCTAGTAGATATGAAGAAACTGATAGGGGTAAAACGGTATACTGCAGTATTTTGCGGTATTCGGTTCGGTATACCGTAATGCAATAAAAAAAGTCAGTATTTTCAGGTTTCGTACCCTCATTCTATTAACCTTTATGAACCTTTCCTAAAATGTCTAGAAATCGAATCATTATGTCAAAATCTATGCGTTTCTTTTCTTTTCTGCATTATGATCATATCTCATATCCCGAATCCGAAACGGACCGAACCGAAGGCCTTGTAACGAAATACGTACGTACCTTGGTAAGAGCGTACCGATTCACCTCCATATAGTAATATGACCACACCATTAGATATGAATATACTGACATGATCATACTGACCTAGTAGAAATGAATATACTGACATGATCATGCTGACCTAGTAGATATGAAATATACTGACATGATCATACTGACCTAGTAGATATGGATATACTGACATGATCATACTGATCTAGTAGATATGAATATACTGACATGATCATACTGACCTAGTAGATATGAATATACTGATATGACCAAACTGAT